>PVKS010009011.1:0-65807 GCA_004027875.1 Aplodontia rufa | reverse complement strand
CAACACTGATTCTGTTTAGAAGTCAGTTACTGACTGGGAAACATTTAAGTTTCTTTTAACTCACGGATTTCTAACTCTGCATGAGAGGTAATTCTCTGGCTCAATTATCTCCCTGTAGGCCAGAACTCTGGACATAAATTCCTCTAATTTGAAGTTTATGAATCTGTCAAATTTTCAAATCCTGATTTCAATATCTAATTGACTTATGTTATTTAGATGTGCATAATTACATATCATAGAATATTAAAAGGACACTAAGCCACGTGTATTATTGTCCCCTGTAATCTCAACAATTTCAGGAGGCTGAGGGAAGAGAATCACAATTTTCAGGCCAACCTGGGCAACTTAGTGAAACCCTGTCCCAAAAAAAAATCAAAATAAGGGCTGGAGCAGTAGCTCAGCTACAGCACTTACCTGGCATGCACGAGGACCGGAGTTAGATCCCCACCACCAGGTAAATAACGAAGTGTCAGAGCAATGAAGACCACATGAAAAACTAAATAAAACTGATTTTCTTTTTGCCTCTCACTGTCCCTCTCTCTCTAAAAAGTAACAAAAAAAAATGTATATATCAAAAGGACTGGCTTTGTAGCTCAATTACAGAGCAACCCTGGTTTCAATCCCCAGTACCATAAAAGAAAAAAAGAAAAAAATCTTGTAGTAGTAGTCTTACCACTTCCTGAACTAAGCTGATCAGTTCCATGAGGCGTCGACGAAGTTTAGCTACCTCTTCATTCACTTTAGTAACATGCTGTTCATAAATTTCTGCCAAAGGTTTAAAAGTATGTCCACCATGCTATTTAAATAAATAAGAATATTTTAGAAAATTTTCACAGCTTGTCTTCATTTACATTCTTTTTTCAGCTACATTTATTTTGTTAAAGCATGCCAGTGCTTGCATAAAGTCACTTTTCCCATGTAGGAACTCCTTCCAGATTGGAAATAATGGACTTTAGCAAAATGTTCACATTTATCTGGAAATCCTGACTCATTAGAAAGAACCACAATTGTGGGCTGGGGATGGAACTCAGTGACAGGACACTTGCACAGCATGTGCAAGACATCCCCTCCACCACCAAAAAAAAAAAAAAAATCCCAATTAAAATTTAAATAATTGGTCGCAACATTATTAGCTACTTTTTTCTTAGCTAACACTATCCTTCTTCCATGTCCTCAAAACTTCTTACAAGCCTTTGCAAAAGTTACTCCCTCTTATTCAAAGTAATTCACCATCTTTCCTACATCTTAGCAGCTCTTAATTCCTACTAAACTTTGAAGTTTACCCCAGAGTTACAGTATAGTTATGTACTCTCATCATCTCTATATTTATTACTAAAATTTATCACACAGATTAAACAGAACTTTTTGATATGTCTTGTTCATCACCAAATCCCTACTCTCTAGCACAGTTGACTGAATAAAAAAGACTCTTGAGGAAAGACTCAGTGTACATAATTAACAAAAGCAATGAACCCCTTTCCTGTGCCACACAAGTTTACAGTAGTTAGAAGGTTGATAAAAATTAACATGGCATATAGTTTAAAGAATTCAGTTAAATTCAGATGCATTCAGTTTAAAGGACAATTTTTAGGTCCGAAAAACCTAAAAACAATTTTCTATCCAATTTTGGTAACGTAATTTATCTCTTCACTGGTAATTAGAACGATTAGATTTCTATCCATAAGGAAACTTCCTGTAATAAAACTCTTGCTGGAATTGCCTTATTTAGACAAAGCACCCCAGTATGGTCTCCAAGACAGGAGAGATGTAGTTTGAAATGTTCACTTAAAGTACGGAAAAGAAAGTGTCCACTCACTATTACAAAACCCACGTATTTAAGTATTAAATTGTGGGAACTTATTTTTTTCTAGTCAATACATCAGCATTCAAACTTGAACAGAAAGCTCTCTGAAATTAACAGTGTTCAACCAACTCAGCCTGCCATTCTGTAAAACACACTGATACCAACAGAATGATCAATTCTCACAGTTAACAGAGTCACTCTAGGTATCTATCTACTTCTATTCCCACAGTCACTTATTTTCCCCACTAAGAAACTACTGTGTGGGGCTGGGATGTAGCTCACGCGGTGGGATATGTGCCTATAGTCCCAGCTGCTTGGGAGTCTAAGGCAGGACTGCTTGAATCTGGAAGTTCAAGACCAGCTGGGAGATCATAAAACTCTTTTTTATTTTTTAAAATCGGCTTTTAAACAAGATTGGAAAAAAAAATTTAAAAAGTGGAGTAAAATTATACAACCTAGTTATTTGCTCTCAGATTTTTCCCAAGTATCTAAATTTTTGCTCCATTTTAAACAAACCACAATTGCAAACTGTGGCCAGTGTATCAGAACACCTGGACTACATTCAAAGAAAAGCTCTTATTCCTACAATTCATTTAGAAATGAACACAGGGCTAGGGAGATAATTCACTGGTAGAATACCAGCCTATGTTCCATCCCTAGCAAGTGGAAGGATAGTTAGACACAAATATACATTTTATAGGCATTAAGGTAAAATATTGAACTAAGAGGAACACATCTACATCAACTATCCCCAATCAAAGAGGTACTTCTGGAATAATAGAAAGTACTATGCTGTTTAAGGCATCTATAAATTTGAAAAAATTTTAATTTTTTTTGCATTTTAATTTTTATTCGGTTGAACAAAATAACACTTTTTTCTACCTAAATCCAACAAATATTTCAATGTCCTCCAGGCTCTAATTATTGAGAATATACTAAATTTGTTCTCTCACCATTCCTCCCCAAAGTGCACACTGATGGCAGATACACTTCTTACAAGTCCAGCAAAACACGCTAAGTTTTTCATGGTGATTTTCACATCTATACATTATAAAAAAAAAAAAAAAGCCATAAATTAAATTAAGATTGAAATATTGTGGCAGCTACACATCTTACATGTCCAGCAAAACATGTTAAGTTTTTCATGGTGATTTTCAAAACAAATAAAAAAAGGTAGAAGTTAAATTAAAATTAATGTATAGTTACCTCAACAAATTCTTAAGCTTGGACAAATATAAATCAATCTAAATGATTATGTATCATAAAATACAATATAAAATATATCCCAGGTCTGTGAATTAAGCTAAAGAATTATATGAGAACAAAATCTTTTTAAGTACTATATTAATTTGGACTAATAATGTATGTAAATTGAAGATTTCTTTCTAAATAAAGTAAAAATATGGCACTATTTCCTATCATCACTATAGCTGATAAATGTTATCTTTAAGAATTACATTTTGGGGGCTGGAGCGGTGGCTCAGCAGTTTCGGCGCTTGTCTGGCAAGCACGAGGACCCGGGTTCAAACCCCAGCACCACGTACACAACTGAGTGTTGGAGCAACGAAGGCCATGTGAAAAACTCAATAAAGTTGTTTCTCTCTGTCTCAAAAAAAAAAAAAAAAAAAAAAAGAATTACATTTTGGGGGGCTGGACCAGTGGCTCAGCAGTTATGGCGCTTGCCTTGCATGTCCAAATATGCAAGTTCAAACCCTAGCACCATGTACACAATGAAGTGTCCGAGCAACAAAAATCCATGAAAAACTAAATAAAATTGATTCTCTCTCTCTCACTGTCCCTCTCTCTCTCTCAAAAAAAAAAAAGGGGGGGGGGTTGGGGATTTAGCTCAGTGGCAGAGCGCTTGCCTAGCACACACAAGGCCCCAAGTTCGGTCCTCAGCCCTGAAAAAAAAAAAAAGAATTACATATTGGGCAAGTGCTAAAATATCAGACTGATGTGTCTTCATATACATAAGCACATGTGCATACACTTTTTCTACATGTGGACAACGATAAACAAGACACAATTGCAGAATGTAAATACCAGATCCTCATGGGAAATAAACAACCAATTATTGTTACTCTTAAACCAGATATCCACATGCAAAGAATGAAGTCACACTCTGTTATGGAATGAATTTTGTCCTCCAAATTTTATATATGGAAGCGTTAATTCCCAATGTGACTATGTTTGGAGATAGGGCCCTTAAAGTGTAACTGAGGTTAAATGAGGTCATAAAGGGGAGAACCAAATGGAATAGGACTACTGTCCTTGTAAGAAGAGGAAGAGACACCACGAGTGCATACATACACAGCAAAAAACTATGCGATGAAACCAGGGAAGATCTAATATTAAAATATGCACATTGGGGCTAGAGCAGTGACTCAGCGGTTACTGCACTTGCCGAGCATGAGAGTATGCGAGTTTAAACCCCAGGATCACATACACAACAATGTGCTAGAGCAACAAAAGCCACATGAAAAACTAAATAAAACTGATTCTGTCTTTCTCTCCACTATCCCTCTATCTTTAAAATATATATATGTATATATGGATATTATATTACATTTTCCCCATCTTTCCCTATCCACCCTCTCTCTACTCAAGTAGCAGAAATAGCCTCTGTATACCTACCACTAGAGGACAATACAAAGAGACTAATGCAAATAAGTTGAAAAAAATGTTAAATGGGGGCTAGAGCTCAGCAGTCATTTATTCTTGACTTTACTGCATGTGCCAAGGGAGTCTTGTAAAGGAAGGTGGTGCCAACTCCTATGTCATGTAGTGTTGATCCTATTTCTTTTTCTAGCAAATGTAAAGTTGCTGGTTTACTATCTTTGTCCTTCTCTCTTTAAAAAAAAAAAAAAAAGGAATAAATGAATGGGATGCAATTAAATTAAAAAGCTTTTGCACAGCTAAAGATTTAGTCAAGAGTGTCAAGAGAGAACCTACAGAATGAGAGAAAATCTTTGCCTGCTACACCTCAGACAGAGGGCTAATATTCAGAATATACAAAGAACTAAAAAAACTAAACACCAAAACTCACAATTAATCCAATCAATAAATGGGCTACAGAACAAAAAAGAAACCTCTCATTGGTAGAAGTCCAGAAAGCCCATAAACATATGAGAAAATGCTCTACATCACTAGCAATAAGACAAATGCAAATAAGAACTTCACTGAGATTCCACCTCACTCCTGTTAGAGTGGCAAAAATGAAGAATACAAACAATGACAGATGCTGGAGGGGCTGTGGGAAAAGAGGAACACTGTCACAATGCTACTGGGACTGCAAACTGGTACAGCCACTCTGGAAAGCAATGTGGAGACTACTCAAAAAATTAGGGCTGCACCCGCCTTATGACCCAGCTATCCCACTCCTGGGTATTTTCCCAAAAGAGCTAGAATCAGCATATTATAGAGATACAGCTTCATCAACGTTTACAGCAGCTCAATTTACTATAGATAAATTATGGAACCAACCCAGATGCCCTTCACTTGACGAGTGGATTCAAAAACTGGTACATATATACAATGGAATTCTACTAGGCTATTAGAGAAAACGATATTATGGCATTTGCAGCCAAATGGGTGGAGATGGAAAAAATTATGCTAAGTGAAATATTCCAAACTCAAGACTCAAGGGCCAAATGTTTTCTCTCATTTGTGGAAGCTAGAATACAATCGGAAACAGAATGATAGATGACTAAGCTAATAATAACCTCAACATGTATGAATTTTTACATGAGCAGGGGGAACCTTGCCTATGATGCTGGGGGACATAGGAAGCACAGGTGGGATTAGGAAGGATATCAAGGAGACTGGAGAGAGGGAGTATGGAAGAATCATCTCAGTGGGGAAACTATGACTTCCATGAGAAGTCCAGTTAACACAGGGGTTAAGTAGGGGGAAGGAAACATGGAACCCTGGGGAACCCAAAAGGGGAAACCATGAAATGGCATCAGCCTTGGCTTGCTCTGTCATTATACATTTGTTCTTGATTGTATGACAATGATTCCCTCCTAATTCTAAGACCATCTTTAATGAATTTTTAAAAAAAGGAATTAAAACAAAAAAAAATGGATCAGAGACCTAACTGTAAAACCAAAAAGTATATAACTCTCAGCGGAAAACACAAGGTGGAAAAGTTTCATGAAACTGGATTTGACAGTGACTTCTTAGATATGACACCAAAAAGCTCAGGCAACAAAAATAAAAACACACCAAAATTAAAAACATCTAAGTATTAAAAGTCACAAACTGGGCATAGTGTTGCACACCTGAAACCTAGTAACTTGAAAGGCTGATGGAGGACGATCGATCATAAGTATGAAACACATTTAAGAACATAGCAAGATCCCGTCTCAAAATAAAATAAGAGCTGTAAAGGTGGATTTTAAAAACTGTCACTATTTAGAGTGAAATGACAACCTACAAAATAGGAAAAAAATTGCAAATCATATTTGATAGGGGTTCAATATCCAAAAGAAACAACAGTAAGCCCACGAATAGATTAAGAAATGGAAAAAGAGCATGAATACATATTTTTCCAAAGATATACAAATGGCCAACAAGCATATAAAAAGATACTCATTGTTACTAATCACTAGGGAAACGCAAATCAAACCCTCCCATTCATTAGAACCGCTATTATCAAAAAAAAAAAAAAAAAACACATAAAAAACCTTCAAGCACTAGCCAGGATGTAGACAAGTAGAACCCTTACACACTACTGTAAACTGGGGACTATAAAATGGTATGGCTCTCATGGAAAATAACACAGAGGTTCCTAAAAAAGTAAAAGAATAGGATGCAGCTCAAAGGTAGAATACCTGCCTAATATGCTCAAGCCCTGAGCTCAATTCTAAACACCACCACCAAAAAGGGGGAAAAAACTGAAAATGAGGCTAAAGTGGTGGTTCAGCAGCTGGAGCACTCGCCTGGCATGAGCAAGGACCCAGATTCAAACCCCAGCACCACATACACAACTAAGTGTGGGAGAAACAAAGGACAGATGAAAAATTAAATAAAACTGATTCTCTTACTCTCTTTAAAAAAAATAAAACTGAAAGTATAATTACTAGCAGGGCATGGTGGCACACACTTGTAATCCCAGCAAGGGGGGGTGGGGTTGCAGGGGCACAGAGACAGAAGGATTCCAAGTTCAATGTCAGTCTCTGCAACTTAGTGACATTATGCTAATGAAAGTCACAAAATAACAAATTAAGTAGGATTTTACTTATACAAAGAATTTAGAGTAGACACTCTCAGAAGTCAGTGGTTGGCAGGAGCTAGTGGGAAGAAGGAATAGGGAATTGTTTAATGGGTGTTGTTTCAAGTTTTCAAGGTGAAAACCTCTGGGAATTGGTTGTATAAGGTAAACATTAATACCACTGAACTGTATGATTAAAAATGATTAAGATTATAAATTTTTTTCATTTTATCACAATGAGAACTTCAAAAATTCAGTTTTCTCTTGCCTATAAAAGCTAACATATTCTTGCATAATTAAAAAGTATTTTACCTAATTAAGCTGGGCACGGTAGTGCACACCTGCAATCCTAGCAGCTCAGGAGGTTGAGGCCCGAGGATGTCAACTTTCAAGCAGCCTTAGCAATTTAGCAAGGCCCTGAGCAACTTATCGAGACATTGTCTCAAAATAAAAAAAATAAAACAATATAGGGCTGGGGATGTGACTCAGTGGTGAAATCCCTATAATCCCAGCTTCTCAAGAGGTTAAGTCAGGCAGGAGATCATGAGTTCAAACCCAGGCTCAGCAACTTAGCAAGACCCTGTCTCAAAAATAAATGAAATATAAAATGGGCCAGGGATGTGGTTCAGTGGTTAAGTGCCTCTGGGTTCAATCCCTGGTACCAAAAAAAAAAAAAAAAAAAAAAAGAAGTATTTCACTAACGAAAGGTGGGGAATTTTCATGAAAATAGAAGGGAAATCAGCAGAGTAGAGGAAAGGGACCAGGAACAGCGAGGGTGAGAAAAAACATCAGGAGATGACATTGGTCAAATTATATTGTTAAATTATGTACATATACAAATATGTAACAACGAATTCCATTATGTACAACTATAATGCACCAATAAAAATAACAGAAAAAAAAAGTATTAGGGGGTTGGGAATTTAGCTCAGTGGCAGAGCGCTTGCCTAGCATGCACAGAGCCCCGAGTTCGAGCCTCAGCCCTGAAGAAAAAAAAAGTATTTCACTGATGAACAAGAACAATGAGCTAAGAAAAAATAACAGGTCTCCATTTTATGTCTTATTATAAGTAATCTAAATAGCAAAGAAAGAAAATAAAAAACAGCATATTAGATCCTGTCTAGAAACTCATTTAGCAATATTTCCAATACTAAAGAGGTTTTTGTATTTCTATTTTTTTTTTTAATAACAGCCATCCTAAAGGATATGAGGTTTTGGATTTGCATTTCCCTAGTGATTAGTACTGATGAGCTTCTACAATGTAGGTCATTTACCAGAACAATTCTAAATCAGTGGCCTATATGCACCTTCAGCGAACCAAGTGGGCCAGTATACACGTATCAAAAAACACAATACCAGATTAGCAACCTGTAGCAATTCCATTCCTTTTATGAGAGGCTCTAATAAGAGAAGCCCAATAAGAAGTAAAATGTCTTCCCAAATAGTGATACCTACAATCCCAAAGAAAAAAATACCCACATGTTCACTTATGAAATGTGTTATATAGAAAAATAAAAATTAAATCTTTATATTTAGTGTGACCTCTATAATTCTAGAAATAACAGAAAAACTGAAAAGTCCAATTAAACTAGGCACACACCCAGAATCCCAGTTACTTGGAACGCTGAGGCAGTATTATGAGTTTGAGGCCAGCCTGCTAAAAAAAAAAAAAAAAAAAAAAAAAAAAAAGGCTGGGAATGTAACACAGAGATAGAGTGCTCGCTTGCCTAAAATATACAAGGCCCTGGGTTTGATCCCCAACACACACACACACAAACAATCCAATCCAGTTTAACAGAGTAGTAGAAACATTTTAAACATCCTTCCTTTCTATAGTTCTGTGTCCTTATAATGAAGGAATAGTTTTTTGTATAATTATCCTTGATGTTTCAACTTCTTGCTTTAACAAGTTGTGCATCTATAGAAAGATAAAACTTTATTAACTATGTGGTCTCTTTACCAAAAAACAGATTACTGCTATATTACTAAGTCTCTCCTCTAATCTGATCCTCATAACCCTGCAAATATGATCAAAATACTTAAATCATGTACTGCAAAACCATTAATTCTAATTCCTGAAAGATTCTGCTTTCATGGCAGTCACCAATAGTAACTTATCACTGTCTTATCATTGTGTTCCCATTAAATAGAATCAGGTGTCATTTGCTTTGTATCCCCATAATCTAGCACATACATACACACATATATACACCCACACACATATATGTATATATGTACATATGACATGAAATGTTAAAAACATAATAAGCACAAATTATTATTCAGCTGGGCTTATGGGCATAGTGGTATATGTCTATAATCCTAAAGGTAGGACAGCAAGTTCGAGGTCAGCCTCAGTAACTTTGCAAGACCCTATCACAAAACACGATATAAAGACCTGCGGATGTAATACAGTGGTAGAGTACTTGCCTAGTAAGCACAAGGCTCTAGGTTCAATTCTCAGTACGAAAACGGTAAAAGGTAAAAAAAATCGTTTTAAATATCAACCAACAGAAGCTTCAGAAAAATGAAAGAATTAGAAACTTAGTTATTTATAAATGAGAAATTTAACAAGAGCAAACAAAAAAAATGTAAAGAATCATTAAAACAGTACATGGCACAATCTATTAAACACTGAACAAATAAACTGAGAATATACTTGTCCTTTTCATTTTCTTCATGTTTGGTGAGACTGCAGAGTTGAAGAGTATCAAGCTGTTGTGTAACTTCTTCGGCCCAACGACAATTTACTAGTTCTCGCAGCTGGAGTGGAGCACTGGTGAGAAAAATCCATACACATATTATAACTCAAGAAAATTAAATTATTTTCTGAAATAAACACATTTCAAAAAACAGAGCTCACAATCACACTCAAACAATACTAAGGACAATGAAAAAAAATGCTTTCAACTTATTTTCACTACAATACATCATTTACCAAAAACAAAAATATACTGAAAAAAACTGCTGACAATTCAGATTATGAATTCAATTTTCAACTCCTTCAAGTTGTACTGCAACAGCCACAGGGCTGGGAGTACACAGTTTGTACAATATATGCATTAACATGTGCAAGATCCTGGATTTGATCAGTACCACCACTAAAAACACAAATACAAAACAAAAAATGATAGCCACTAGCAACCTTTTTATAATTAAATTTTTTAAAGAATAAAATTTTATTACAGTCACACTAGACATACTTCAAGTGCTCAATAGCCACATAAAGCTAGTGGCTACCATACTGGACAGCACAGACACAGAACATTTCCATCATTATGGGACATTTTATTTAATAGTGCTGTTTTCTCACAAGCTCATGTGAGAAAAGTAAACAATAGAAAAAACATGAGCAGAAGATGGTACTCTACATTCTCATTTGAAATATCCAGAAGTTGAAACAATCTAAATGTTTCTCTATATGGTCACAGACAAATCAAAGTATAGTTTTTATAGTGTAGTATTATTCAAATTTTGGGGGGTTCTTGGGAGGAGGTACTGGAAATTGAACCCAGTTACTCTTAGTCCCTCAGCCACATTCCCATCCCTTTTTATTTTTTGAGACAAGGTCTTGCTAAGTTGCTTTGGGCCTCACTAAATAACTGAGGCTGGCCTTGAACCTATAATCCTCCGGCCTCAGCCTCCTGAGCTGCTGTATGCACCAGCACACCTGGCTTATTTAAACTTTTTTTTTTAAAGAGAGAGGGACAGTGAGAGAGAAAAAGAGAAAGAGAATCAATTTTATTTAGTTTTTCATGTGGCTTTTGTTGCTCGGAGACTTCGCTGTGTATGTAGTGCTGGGGTATGAACTCATGTACTTACTTGTACATGCCAGGCAAGTGCCTTAACCACTGAATAATCACTCCAGCCCCTTAAACTTCTTAAAAAATGACATATGTATACCATCAAGATACCTACCATTTTTATATTTTAAAAAAGTAAAGTAGATTAAGAAAAAGTATATAGGGCTAGAATGGTAGCTCAGTGGTTATGGTGCTTGCCTGGCATGCACAATGACCCAGCTTCAAACCCCAGCACTACAACTAAGTGTTGGAACAATTAAAACCAGATGAAAAACTAAGTAAAACTGATTCTGTCTTTTTCTTAAAAAAAGAAAAAGAAAAAGCATATAAGGATATATATCAGTACACATATACAAGCATGTGTAGAATAACACCACCACACCGGGTGTGGTGGTACACAGCTATAATCTCAGCTTCTCAGGAGACTGAGGTAAAAGGATCACAAATTAGAGACCTCGCCTCTACAACTTAAGAGAGATCCTGCCTCCAAAATAAAAACTAGAATGGATGAAGATATAGTCCAGTGGTAGAGTGCCCCTGGGTACAATTCCTAGCACCACAAAGAAAAAGGAATAGATGTGATGCATAAGTGTCGTCTGAAAGTATTTTATGAAAATATAGTATAGTAAAACCAGAAGTCTTTTTTTTTTTTTTTTTTTTTTTGCAGTACTGGGGGTTGAACCCAGAGGTGCACTATTATCAGGTTACACCCAGCCAGCTTGCTTCCCCCACTCCCCCCGCCCCAGAGGAGACAGGGTTCTCACTAAATTGAGACTGGCATCAAATTTGTGATCCTCTTGCTTCAGCCTCTGAAGTTGCTGGAAGTACAGGTGTACACCACTACGTCCAGCTCAAACCAAAAGCCTTTTTATTTAATATTTATCTTTACTGTGAAGTTTTTTTTTACTGTGAAGATTTTTAAACCAGATATGTAAACTCATTTAAACTATAAAAACTTAAGAAGTCACAACATGATTTTCTGAGAGAGACAGGGGCACAACATAATAAAAAATGTAATGCATCCTACATTAAGTCAGGTAAATTAGTCTTCCATTTCTTTTTCTAGACACGCTACTTACTTTCTATTCAAGTGTATTAATAAGAGAAATACAGCAAATTGCAATTAATTTTGCCTTTATGAATTCTAAGGGACACCATGCTTATACTATTTAATTCATAAATAACTGTAGCAAGGTACTTACCGGCAATGAGGACATTGAGCTCTCTGCTCCGTCAGCCAACGCTAAAGAGGTAAAAGAATGAGATTTTGATTGTAAAAACATTAATTTATATATAATCAATATTTATAAACCAAATTTAATGAGATTAACTCTCTAGTGCCTATATTAATTTTAGAGATACTTATAGAAATAACAGGCAATCTTCTGTCCCCCTCTCATTATCCTAAGAACAAACATTCAAAGGGACAGAACATATCCCAAAATAGTTTAGAAGCTACTCTCCCGTAGGAAAGGAAGGGATCCTAGGACTATCTGAGCCATACATAGAATTTGTAATCTTCACAAAAATGATACTGTCCCAACCTCAAAGACAAATCTTAGCAATGAATTACCTTCAACTTACTACAAAATCCCTGAGAAAAGTTTAAGATACAGCTAAATTTCTTCTTTGAAAAGCAAACTGGGGTTCAAACCTACACATGCCAGGTAAGCAAGCCATCCCTCCAGCCCCCAGCCATTTTTATTTTGAGACAGGATCTTGCTAAGTTGCTAAGGCTGGCTTTGAACTTGAGATTCTCCCAAGTCTCTGGGATTACAGGTATACACCACTGTGCCCATCCTCAAAATATAATTTAAAAAGGGCTGAGGAATCTAACTCTGTGGTAAAGTGCTTGGCCAGGCATGTATGAGGCCCAGTGTTATCCCTAGTACCATAAATAAAGCCATTAAGATCATAAAGTCACTTAAAAGATAGTTTCTGGGCACTCCAACATTAAGAAAGCTGTAGCAGGAAAACTAAGATTATTATGCAAAAAAGGCCAAAGAAGAAAATATTTCAAGAGAGACAGGTGAAGCCAGGTACAGTGGCACACACCTGTTGTAATCCAAGCAACTTGAGAGACTGAGGTAGGAGGATCACAAGTTCAAGACCAGCCTCAGCCACTTAGGTAGGCCTTAAGCAATTTAAGGGAGACTGTCTCAAAATGAAAAACAAAATGGAATGGGGATGTGGCTCAGTGATTAAGCACACCCGGGTTCAATCCCCAGGGCAAAAAAAAAATAAAAACAAGTGAAGTTATTTGTGCTGAATGCTCTGAAAAGGAAACATCAGACCAAAGAAATATTCAGTGGATTTAGCAAAACTTACCAAGAACCACGTGAACAAGATGGAGGAACCAAAGTCAAGTAGAATGGATAGAAAAATAAATAAAAAATTTACAAGTAAATGATATCAGAAAAAAAATCATCTAAATAGTTTTAGCCCTATCAGGCAGTAATTAATTAAAGGGTGATTCATTAACAAAGGAATCTTTTCAACATCTCAAAACTACAGGGAAATTAGGAGGCAAATGTCCCCTAAGGAAAATAATTTTAGATATATTACATATGAATAAAAACATGTTAAACAGATTCTTACAGACAACTGTTTTACCATTAAAACTAACAAAGTCTGTTTTTCATGGTATGTCTAAGGGAAAAGAATTACCTTTATTCATTTTCAAAAATTTATGACTAATTACCATAATGGCTATGTATATTAATTCCATAGAATGGAGAATTAAATAAATCAAAAGGTAAATAAAATTAATAAGAGGAAAGGTGGGAAAGGGGAGGTACTAGGAAACAAAACTGACCAAAATATATTCCTATACTGGGTAAATGTACAAATGTAACAACAAATTCTACTATCATGTATAATTATAATACATCAATCAAAAAACAAAAAGTCAATAAAAAATAAAGTTACTAAGTTACTGTAACAGAAGACCAAACAAAAGATGTTTTTTTATTTAATTTTTAAAAACATTTCTTGGTACTAAAGATTGAATCCAGGGGCGCTACTATATCCCCTAGCACTTTATTTTACTTCAAGACAGGGTCTCTGTAAATTGCTTAGGGTCTTGCTGAGGCTGACCTTGGACATCAAATACTCTTCCCTCAGCTTCCCAAGTTGCTAAAATTACAGAAGGGTGCCATAGCACCTAGCATAAAAAAGGGTGCTGGTTGTTTTTTAATATCAACTTAACAGAAAGTAATCTCTTTAGGAGATATTACAACAATCAAAATCATAATGAGCTCACAAATGATTAAATACTATTTCTAGGGCTGGAGCGGTAGCTCAGCAGTTACAGCACTTGCCTGGCATGTGCGAGTATGTGGGTTCAAATCCCAGCACCACGTAATACACAACAAAGTATCTGAGCAACGAAAGCCACATGAAAAACTAAATAAAAATTGATTCTATCTCTCTTTAAAAATAAACACGATTTCTAATATCTACCCTTACATTTGAAATTATCTAAAAATATAAATATTTGTCAAATTCCTTCTATTTCTTTAGCAACATAATCGGAGAGATCACAACTGGGAAACATGAGATTTATTCCTGAAACACAAGAATGGTTTAATATACAAAAATCATTCCATGGAATACAGTGCAATAGGGGAAAGAAGATGGCAACAACAACCAATAAAAGGGGAAGGAAAAAAATCTATGATCATCTTAATTGACAAAAAAGAGGCATCTGACAAAATCCAATATTCTTTTTTCTTAATTTTTTTCTTATTAAAGAGAAAAGGACAGTGAGAGAGAGACAGAGAGAATCAATTTTTATTGAGTTTTTCACATGGTTTTCGTTGCTCCGACACTTAGTTGTGTATATGGTGCTGGAGTTTGAACCCATGTACTCGCCCATGCTGGGCAAGCGCTACAACTGCCAAGCCACCACTCCAGCCCCAAAATCCAATATTCTTTTATGATAAAAACAGGAATAGTAGTGAACTTTCTCAATGTGATAAAGGTCATATATTAAAAAAAAAAACTGAGTAAACACCATATTCAATGGCCAATATTAAAATCTTTTTATTTTTGTTTTTAAAGAGAAAGAGGGACAGAGAGCATGAGCGCAACAGAGAGAGACAAAGAAAGAATCAATTTTATTTAGTTTTTAATCTGGTTTTCATTGCTACGACTCTTAGCTGTGTATGTGTACTGGGGCTTGAACCCAGATCCTTATGCATGCCAAACACCATAATCTGAGTCACTGCTCCAGCCCCTAAAATCTTTTAAGAGCAGAAAAAAAAAAAAAAAGAGGATGCCAGCTTTCAACACACTTCTAGAAGATACTGAAAATTCCAACTTGATATTTAGTCAAAAAAATGCAATAAAAAACATTCTAATTGGAAAAAAGAGCAAAATTATTCAGTTTGAAATGACATGACCTTATAAGCAGAAATTCCCAAAGGTTTCACAAAATACTATTAAAGCTAATAAATTCAGTAGATGCAGGACACAAAATAAATAGCACCAGGGACATTAGCTCAAGGTGGAGCACATGCTTAGCATGTGCAAGGCCCCATCAAATCAAATACACACACAATTCTACCCAAAGCAATCTACAGATTCAATACAACACGTTAACACTTTATTATTATTATGACTTATTTGTTGGTCTCCCCTGCACTGCTACATTATAACCTCCTTAAAATTGGGACTATGATAAGAGAGTAACTGCACCATCAAAACCCAATGGTAGGGGCTGGAGTGGAGGCTCAGGGGTTATGATGCCTGTCAGGCATGTGCAGGACACGGGTTCAAACAGCAGCACCATGTACACAACAGAATGTTGGAGCAATGAAAGCCACATGCAAAACTAAATAAAACTGATTTTCTCTCTCACTATCCCTCTCTTAAAACAAACAAAAAAAACCCAATGGTAAAGTGAGGTGCTGGTACATGCTTGCAGTCTCAGCTACTCTGGAGGCTGAGTGGGGAGGATTACTGGAGTCCACAAGTTCAAGACCAACATGCCAAGAATTTATTTCAAAAACAAACAAAAAACAAAGGTACTTTTCACAGAAATATAGAATCATGTTCTAAAATTCATATGGGCTGGGCTCCTATAATCCAATCAACTCAGGAGGCTGAGACAGAAGGACTGCCAAGAGGTCAACCTCATTACTTAGTAAGACCTTAAGCAATTTAGTGAGACCATCTCAAAATACAAAATGTAATGAGGGCTGCAGATGAACCTCAATGGTAAAGTGTCCCTGGATTTAATCCCCAGTAACACAATAGAAAATAAAATTTATATGGAATGTCAAGAGACCCCCAAATAGCCAAATTTATCTTGAAAAAAAAACAAAGCTAGAGGGCCCACACTTTCTAATTTCAAAATTTACTACAAAGCTAAAATAATCAAAACAGTGTATCACTAACCTAAGGACAGATATAAAGGTCAAAGGATAGAACAGGCAGCCCAGCAATGAACACAAAAGGACAGATATTTCATTATCCCAATTGTATGATGTTCTCGTAACAATGAAATTCATAGATAGAAGGTCTTAAAACTGGTATGCTCAAAACCAAAACTTTTACATTTATAGCCTATCTATAAACCTGTTCTTCCTAAGTTTTTTCCACATCACAATGGAAAACCATCCATTCATCCAGATGCTATGAAAGATTTTCCTCAGATTGCATCATAAGCAAACCCTGAAGGCTCTAACTTCAAAACAGCCTGAGGGGCTCAAACAGTGGTTCTGGGATAGAGCCTTGTTTGGCATGCGTGATGACCAGGGTTCAAACCCCAGCACCACATACACAACTAAGTATTCTAAAAACTAAAACCATATGAAAAAATAAATAAAATTGATCCTCTCTCTCTTTAAAACACACACACATCCTGAATTTCCTTGTTTCTCTCTCACACACACATCCTGAATTTCCTTGTTTCTCATTACCTCTACTGTTGCCATTCCAATCTAAATCATCATTCATCTTTCACTGTGAAGCATATCTTACCTGTTCTCACTTCCTCTTCCACCTACCTATAGTTCACTTTCCAAAAAGTAACCAGTGATGTCTTCAAAACAAGAATGGCTTCAAATCATTCAAAAGCTTTCAATGCCTACCATCACACTTAAAATCCAAGCTCATTACCAGACCCTTGGTTACACCCCCCAAATCCATCTCCTATGCCTTTCTCCCTACATCTACTTTGCTCCAGCCACACTGGCTCCCCCTTGCTATTCTCAACATATTAAGCATACTTCTGACTCAGGGCCTTTGTTGGTTTTAAGCTCCGTTTATGAGATTTTCTTCCCCGGGTCACACCATTCACTCCCATATTTCATTCAGATCTCTACTGAAATGCCACTTCCTCAGACATTCCCAAACTACCTTATCTAAAACAGCAAATAACCTATCTAACTATTCAGTTTTAATTTTTCTTCATAACACATACTGGTATCTAACTATTTAATATTTTTATTTATATATTAACTAATAAATCAACTCCTTTGGAAGTCAATACTTTCCACCATGCAGGTAAGCAACATTTGCTGAATGAACAAATGAATGGCACACTCAAAGATTAAGACAACTCTAGAAATAAAAGTTAGGCTAGGCACTGTGGAGCACACCTGTAATTGCAGCAACTGGGGAGACTGAGACAGAAGGATGGCAAGTTCAAAGCAAGCCTCAGCAATTTAGTGAGGCCCTAAATTTTGTGAGACCCTGTCTCAAAACAAAAAATAAAAATGGGAGGTTAGAGCAATGTCTCAGCAGTTGAATGCTTGCCTGGCACAAGTGAGGACCCAGGTTCAAACCCCAATACCACATGTTCAACTAAGTGGAAGAAAAAACAGGTGAAAAATAAATAAAATTGATTTAAAAAAATAAAAAAGAATAAAAGAAATATAAAGTAATAATCAGAGATCATATGCATTCAGGATCTTCATCAAAAGTCCAGAGTCACACTATACCAATTAATGAACTAAAGGATGGAGGGGCCAATTACTTAATATCTCTAGCTGTGCTTCCATCATTTACAAAACATAAATACTACCTGTAATTGTTGTATTTTAATAACTAGTGAACATTAAAGTGAATAGTAATTTCTGAATTGCTTTTTAGCTTATTCCATTTAATGCCTATAGCTGAGGAAACAAGATAAAGTCTCCTACTGTATCAGTTTGAGAACATCATATGTGGGCTCATGGTGTGGTGACAAGGAAAATAGGCTCTAAATTCATAATCACCGGGTTCAAACACAGGTCCGCCATTTGCTAGATGTGTGACTAGAAGAAAATTATTTAAGTGTTTCAGATATTGCTCTTTATTTTTTTCCGGTGAGGCGGGTACTGTGCACTGAACCGAGGGGCAATTTACCACTTAGCTACATACCCAGCCCTTTCTATTTTGAGGCAGGGTCTCATCAAGTTGCTTAGGGCCTCACTATTTTGCTGAAGCTGATCTGGAACTTGCAATCCTCCTGCTTAAGCCTCAGGACTCAGGACTCACTGGGATTACAGGCAAGCCCCATTACACCTGGCAGATATTACTCTTGACAAAGGGATATTTATCTCTTTAAGGCAAGGATAAGGAAGCAAATTTTCAAAGAGCACATTAGATGGCTTTGATTTTCTCAGTAAAGGAATATGTCAGAGTAACATTGAGCAAGACACTTTTCCACTGCTCTGCAGATGTGCTCCTGGATCTCCCCAATAAAAATAAGTTCTTCTGTTTTATATTTTGGGCTTCCCCATAATTTTGTTTAAGGGATTCACTTGTATTCAGGGTTTGTTTTGTTTTGGGGGTTTTTTTTGTTTCTTTTTGTTTTTTTGGTACTAGCGACAGAACCCACAGGCACTTTACCACCAAGCTACATCCCCAGTCCTCCTTGAGACAGGGTTGCACTAAATAGCGCATGCTGGCCTCAAACTTACAATCCTCCTTCCTCAGTCTCCCAATTTACTGGGATTATAGGCATGCACCACCACCACTTGACTTATATTCAAGTTTGTTTGTTTTTTTTCAGGGCTAAGGACCAAACTCGGGGCCTTCTGCATGCTAGGCAAGCACTCTGCCACTGAGCTAAATCCCCAACCCCTATATTCAAGTTTTAAAGCCACTAAATTATTTTCATCTCTGTCTCTTGTAAGATTATGTGATTCCCTCAGATTTGAGCCCCAGCAAAGGCAATTTATCATTTATCTTAGTATCCTTCAACCCCAAGCATAACATAGCAAACATTTTGTAAGTATTTGTTAAATGTGTAAAGAATAACTTAAACATATTAAAATTACAGTGAACTTTGTTTCGAGAGAGACCTAGCTATCTTCAAACATCTCATGGCAGTATCACTTACTATTTATTTATCTCCATAGCATTAAACAATAAAAACTGGTGGTCTATTAAAGAATTTTCATTTAAGTGACAGTTTTTTAAATGACACAAAATATAAAGTAAGAAAAAGATATAGTTGTAGTTAATCTTTAAAATATATCATATATAAACTAGACGCAAGTAAAAATACAACTTACCCTAATACAGCTGAAACAACAAAGCTTGGAGCAATGAGGGCACAGGCGAGCATCCCGCAATTTCTCCATGCAAATGAAGCATCGGAAAACCTCAGCAATGCTCTTAAAACAATAAAGATGTAAAACCCCAAGATAAGACTATTGAATCAAGAGTGAAAAGCATGCTAAAAATAATTCATCTAACATTTACATTTATTCTGGGCTGACAGAATCTTAGTTTTAACTATATTCACAATCAAATTGGTCAGTCAAGGTTCAGGACACCTCAAAACATCTCCTGGAAAATGCGTGTGTGTTTTTTATAAAGTTGACAATAAATCTAAGGGAAAAACATGAAACATAAAGACTTCATGCACAAATATTTTCAATGAAGCATTAACAAGAATGGCAAGAATCTATCTACAAGACCCAATGTCCAAATATTAAGTAAACTATGGCAATTACACGTAGATTATGATATAATCACTGAAAACATTTGATTGTTGGGCTTTGTGGCCAACACCTATAAACCCAGCTGATACAGGAGGATCTAAAGTTCAAGGCCAGCCTGGACTAGGCAATTTAGCAAGTACCCGTCTCAAAATGAAAAAGCGCTAGGAATGTAGCTCAGTGGTAGAGTCCCCCAGATTTAATCCCCAGTACCACCAAACCACCCCCCTCAAAACAAAACAAAAAACCTGCGTGTTTGCCTGGGAATGTAGCTCAGTGGTACAGCACTTGCCCAGCATGTGCTAGGTAGGCCTTGGTTTAAATCCCTAGTACTACAAAGAAAAAAGAATAATGTATATACATACATGTGTATTTCTTAAGTTAATGATACAGAAATAATGCTTATAATGTATAATAGTAAGGAAAAAAAGCATACTATATGATTGAAAGCACATACTTTCTGCACTTACTTTTTCTGCAAATCCCCTAAAGAAATTGCTTTTATAATTAAGAAAAATATGAATTGTAATGGCTGCGTATTTTGACCCAGAAAGAAACTAATTCATAATCCAGAATCCGAATTTCTTCTCAGACACTACAACCAACTAATTCAGGTGGAGAATCTACCCCTATGAAAATTTTGGTGTCAGCTCTATGAGACCTAGGGAAGAAAGCAAATTTTTAAATATTAAAAACTATATCATCTTTGCAAATCTCAGGTGAATCAATTTAGGAAATAATCAACAAAACAAGAAAATACATAAAAATAAATTATTCTTACTGTATATTTTATTTTTACAGTACTATCATCTAATTTTATTACATTCCAGGAGAATCAAACTCTCCTAAAACCAAGGTAACTTTACAAAACTTTTGTAACACTTTCACCTGGGGAATTGAGAAAATTACTCATGAGTCTAATCATGACTGCAGGGCTAGAACCTGATGGGTGTTGACAAAAGGACCAGTGGAAGAACTAGTTTCAAGTACAGTGGTGCATAACACAGTTATCCTTACCAAGAAGCAAGGATTTCGTATTAGTATTTGAAAAGCTAGAAATTTGGCAAACATTACATAATTACATCCAATAAAATATTTTTTGATAAATACTCGCAGCTCTTATAGAAACATCCCAACCCTGTGAAATCACAGCTTACAAGAGTCAGATATAAAAAAAGACTGTTCTACATACTACTGTCAAATAAGGTAATATTTATTCTCATTCAATCTAGGAAGGGTAGAAGCCTGAGAAATGTAATGCAAGAAGGAAAAAACTATCATCCATTGGGAGGGAGATGTGGACCCGCTCTCACGCCCCCTTCACGAAGTAGTAGCGAGTAGCAGGGCAGGTCCATCTGATGAATTTGCAGTTTTGCTCTGCACAGACTGTAGTTTGCAAATACTCGACGGGGATAAGTACAGGTGCCAAAACATCCCGAAAACGCTAGGATAGGCAGCACCTGACTGCGGAAGAGTCTGAGTGGAAGAAACTCGGTGGGCTGCAGAAGTAGCCCCGAGTCAGCGCTCTTCGCTCTACAAGAGGGATGCCGAGGGAATGGCGCCCCGAATAAAAAACGCTCACTGGGTGGCCGGGGGAGACCAACCACCCACCACCCTCCACATCCCCACTCACCTCCACACTCTGTTCATCCATTGCCTCCGGCTCTCGGCGGGGCCCTCGGCGACCCGCGGAGTCCGTGGTCTGCCCTGTTAGGCTCCGGCCCGAGGTCGCCAGGTCAAACCGCCAAGAACAGCCTGGGCCCAAGTCAGGGGGCTCCGACAACTGCCCAACCTAGGCGTCCCATCGCTTCAGGTTCTGTGCGGGCTACCCCCATTTCGCCATTTTTATCCGCGCACCCTCCCTGGGGCACTGAGGTAGGGCGAGCGGTGGCCAGAGCTCCTTCCTCCCGCCTCAGCCGCCAGCGAGGGACCGCAGGGGACCCCTGGCCCACGTGACCCGGCGCGAGCGTTTCTGAACCGCCGCCGGAGCCCCGAGGGCGCCGGTCACAGGCGAAGAAGACGCCGCGGACAATTCGCAAGCACCAACGGTAACCAGGGCAGCTGGAGGCGCGGCGGCGAGGGCACACGCCGCACGCATGCGCGGAGGAGAGGCGGGCGCCTAGTTCCCGCGGTGCGGGGGTGCAAACGAGACTTGGTGAGTCGCCGCAGGGTTGCGTGCCTGGGGCCGCAAGCAGGCGCCCGGCGACCGAGCTCGGCGCTGATGCCCTCCCCGCCCTGCTTACCAACGGGGCGGTTCCCCACCAGCCTCAAATTTTAGCGCCAAAACTGGAGCCACCTGGGGTGAAAGTGGAAAACGCAGACTTCGAAGCCACACCTCTAAGGGATTCAGGCTCCCAGACCGTAGGTTACAGGAAAGAAATCCGCGTTTTTAGCAACCACTCTAAGTGACCCGCTGCAGGTGGTCTGCAGAAACCCCAGTACAGAGGATTCCTAGTTAATTTTTTCTCTAGGAGGAAGCACCGATTCAAAGTTTTTTTTGTTGTTGTTTTTAGAGAGAGGGACAGAGAAAATCAATTTTATTCAGTTTTTCATGTGGCGTTCGTTGGGTACGTGGTGCTGAGTTTTGAACTTGCGTACTCGCTCATGCCAGGCAAGCGCTCAATACCAGGCGTTTGGATTTAGAAGTAGTGTGCAACAACTTTTTAAGTGAGCCATAGACAAGATATAATTTAGGGACTTAAAATGCTTTCACTAAAAATTGTTTATGGCCTTCGAAGTAAATGGAAGGGATGGTTGCACAATGCTATACTAAAATCACTTTAAATTTATTTTTAATTTTACCTCAAATTATCTGAGGGTTTGGCGGGTGGTTGAGCCCTTACAGCGCATGCCTTGCATGAGTGAAGACGCGGGTTCAAACCCCAGCACCACGTTCACAACGAAGTGTCAGAGCAATGAAAACCAGATGAAAAAACTAAATAAAATGGATTCACTCTCACTGTGAACCTCTCTTTACGAAAAAAAAAAATGAGTGACAGATACGGTGATGCACACCTGTAATCCCAATGGCTCTGGAGGCTGAGAAAGGAGGATTAAAAGTTCAAGGCCAGCCTCAACAACTTTGCTAAGTCCTAAGCAACTTAGACCATGTCTCAAAATAAAAAAACAAATGTTGGGAACCTGGAGCAGCATCTCAGGAGTTGACTAGCAAGTTCGAGGACCCCAGTTTAAACCCCAGCACAACACACACAACTGTCTCCAAGAAACAAAAGGCCAGATGAAAAAATAAAATTGGTTTCTCTCTAGATTTTTCCCTCGCTCTCTTAAAAAAAAAAAACCAGGTTGGAGATATAGCTTAGTGGCAAAGCATCCCTGAGTTAAATTCTTAGTACCAAAAATACATATATTTCTGAAACAGTAGAGTGCTTGGGATACCAAGAATAATGCTCTTAAGGAACATTATAGCAGAAAACAAACAAGCCAAATTACAATATATGATAAACACTAAAATAGGGTATTGTACATTTGCTCCCCCCCCCAAAAAAAGTTTCAGGATTTATTGAACTGGTTCAATTAGAGTCCTTTTGTTGTAAGCACAAAGTCTAATTCTGGTAATATGAGCAAAAAATTAGTTGGCATGATGATAAGTTAAGGTCCCCCATAGATCCTATGTTCTCCTCTACACAGACAGATCTCCTAACTTGATATTGTATACCTTGTTACATAGCTTAAAGGTCTTTCAATAAGGAATTTATCAAAATCATGGTATATTGAGTACAGTTGTTAAAAAAGAATGATGGATGTATGATATGACAAATACGTTTAAAATGAAAAAGAAACTAGCCAGGTATTGTGACTCATGAGTATAATAATCCCACCAACTCAGGAAACTGAGGATAACAAGGTCAAGTAACAGACTCAGTAATTTAGGAAGGCCCTCAGCCAGGGATATAGCTCAGCAGTATAGCACCCCTGGCTTCATTCTTGTGCCCACCTCCCAGAAAAAAACAATATAAATATAGCTGCAGTACAATATATGTTTATTAACCTGTTCTGTAAAGAAAAAAAATTTAATTTCAATATATGTAGAAATGGCTGAACAATTGTTTGCAGATTACTTCTGGAAAATAGGCATTCCTATTTTTTTCTTTTTTAGAGAGAGAGGGAGAGAGAAAGAATCAATTTTATTTTTTCATCTGGCCTTTGTTTCTCCAACACTTAGTTGTATTTGTGGTGCTGGGGTTTGAACCTGGGTTCTCACACATGCCAGGCAAGTGCTGCACCGATGAGTCATCCCTCCAGCCCCCATTATTGAATTTTTAAATATCATGAACATATATTACTTATAACTTATGAATAAAAGCACTATAGTCACATAGAAGAAAATTATAATCTAGATGAGAAAAAGTCTAAATTAGTAAAGTAAGAATGAAGATAAATCAGATTAGATATTATCAACAATTCAGAAAAAGAATTTTATGTTTTGTTGACTATAAACAAATGTAAATTAGTTGTACAGGTTTCAATTCCAGCTAACAGGCTAACAGAAAAGTGCCCAGTAACAAACTAATAAATATTCTAGGGCTGGAGTGGTTGCTCAGTGATTACAGCACTTGTCTGGCATTCATGAGGACATGGGTTTGAACCCCAGTACCATGTACACAGTGATGTCTCAGAGCAACAAAAGCCACATGAAAAACTAAATAAAACTGATTCTTTCTCTCTCTCTCTCACTGTCCCTTCTCACTCTTTAAAAATAAATAATAATAATAATATAATAATAATAATAATCTGGACAATCTTCAAGTAGGGAATTTACTGGCAGTATGAATACAGAATCCACAAGGAGGCTTGAGGTTTGGGAAATGAAAGAATACAGTGAAGCAGGGTATTCTTGCAGACATCTGTAACACCAGCTACTTGGAAAGCAGAAGCAGGAAAATCACAAGTTTGAGGACAGCCAAGGCACCTTAATAAGACCCTGTCTCAAAAAAACATGGTGGGGGGGACTGGAGCAGTGGCTCAGTGGTTATAGCACTTGCCTGGCATGCACAAGGACCCAGGTTCAAACCCCAGCATCACATACACAACTAAGTACTGGAGAAACAGGCCAGATGAATAAATTAAATTGATTCTCTTTCTGTCTTACTCTCCCCCTCAAAAAAAAAAAAAAAACTGGGGATATAGATCATGGGTAGAATACTTGTCTAGCATACCTGAGGTCCTGGGTTCAATCCCCCATAAAGTATTTAAAAAGAGAGAGAATATATTGCAAAGTACAGATAAAATAATTTAAAGGCGGCTAATAGGAAGAATGACCATTTAGAAGACAACTATGAAGGAAATCATAGCAGAAAAGAAAAACCACTTCAACATTAGAATTGTTTTGACCTCTTTAGGATACTACCATTTTCTAAACACCACAAATTAACATCACTGACCAGAGTCATCCCCTGATAGGAGATTACTTAACATTAATTCCCTGAGTGCTGAAGAAAATTAATATCTGATAGTAAGGTATAACATTTCTTTGTAATTAAAATAAAAGCATAGGTACTTTTTGTTCTTGAAATATTAAAACTAGACAGAATAATTTAATGCAGCTACTCTCCCAATCTTATTTGTCATCTGTTGTTTAACAGGTTAACCTGTTGTTTAACAGGTTAACTGTTAATGGGCAAATGCTGATAACGTATATTAAAATCATATAAAAGCATAATTATGCCATTGTATAATCTTGTCATGTATACCAAAAATAGAACCAATAAAAAACTTCAAAAATTTTTAAAAAAACAAATATTACTCTTGTAGAAATATAATTTATACAAATATTAATTTATTATAAAAAAATCCGTGGAAAACCGAGATTATATTAACAAAGATTGAGAAGGCAAGTGAAGACATTCTAAATAAAATCTATTGTGTAAGTTTTACATAAATATAATCACATAAAATTCTTTTAAATATATAATTCTATAACCTGTGGCATATGATACATTTTTCCTAGTATTTTAAATGCCTAGTTTTTATTTATATGTATATATATAATTTTTTTTTTTTTTTTTAAAGAGAGAAGGACAGTGAGAGAGAGACAGAGAGAATCAATTTTTATTGAGTTTTTCACGTGGCTTTCATTGCTCCAACACTTAGTTGCGTACGTGGGTGCTGGGGTTTGAACCCGTGTACTTGCGCATGCCGGGCAAGCGCCGTAACCACCAAGCCACCGCTCCAGCCTCCTCTTTTTTTTTAAAGCATCAATTTTATTTAGTTTTTCATGTGGCTTTCATTGCTCCGACACTTCGTTGTACATGGTGCTGGGGTTTGAACCCACATCCTTGCCCATGCCAGGCAAGTACTGTAACTTCAGAGCCACTGCTTCAGCCCCTATATATAATTTCTTTTTTTGTTGTTTTTTTCCCCTATATATAATTTCTTAAAGGCTTACTAAATACAGTAAAAAACTCTGTGTTTAATTTTTTTTTTTTTTTAAAGAAAGAGGGACAGTGAGAGAGACAGAGAAAGAGAGAAACAACTTTATTTTTTCACCTGGCCTTAGTTGCTTCAACACTTAGTTGTGTACGTGGTGCTGGGGTTTGAACCCGGGTCCTCGTGCTTGCCAGGCAAGCGCAGAAACCGCTGAGCCACTGCTCCAGCCCCTGTGTTTAATATTTTTTAACATCTCATCCTTCCAACCATTCTCTTTTATTAAGCAATTTGGTCAGGGTCAAGCTAGAATTTTAAAACCTAGTACAGTAGTACATTTCCCATCCCCTGTCCCCTGTGGTTGCCTGAAATTACAGATAATACCAAATTCTATATATACTAGTTTTTTGCTGTGTCCTGATGCATTGTATCACTACTTGACAGGATAAAGGAATACCCAGACTAAGAGTGTTTCCAGAAGAGATTAGCATGTGAATCTGAGTGGAAAAAGTAAAGAAGATCTTCCCTCAATGTGGATGAGCACCATTCTACTGGCTAGAGGCCAAGATTGACAAATACAGAAGGTGAATGGGTCCCTGTACTCAAGAACTGGGATAGGCTCTTATGCTACCTTGGACACCACAATTCCAAGCTTTTCAGAGTCCAGAACTTATACCAGTGACTGGGTTCTCAGTGGCCTTTTAGGAGTTATACCAGCTTCTCCAGTTTATAGACGGCCTGATACAAAATTTCTCAGGCACCATAATAGCATGAGACAATTATCCTAAGAAATATTCTCTGTCTATATACATATCCTTTTGATTCCCATTTCTCTGGAGAACAACAATACAACTGTGATACCAGAGTAGTCAATGTGATAACCCAGATGGCTACTGAATGAATAAGGCAGATAATATAAACAGTGTAGATATACAGGACAAAGGGATGGAGCATGACTGCACAACATTTATCACACTACTTATGAATAATATGAAATTTAAAACTTAGGAATTGTTTATTTCTGGAATTTGACATTTAATATTTTTGGACTGCAGTTGACCACAAGTAACTAAAACCAAATAAAACAAATAAAAAGGGGAACTATTGTACTTACATCTCAGATAAGACTTCAAAGCCCAATCTTAACTACAAAACTACAGGACCTGCTTTTCCCTTCCCCAGTTTGGCATACCTTCCACATTTCAGTAATAATTTCTTGATTATTCAAAAATCTTATTATATAAAAACAGAAATAATAATTTTTAAAAATCTTATTATATACTAAGATTTATTTTCCTATTCACATATTAGCCAGATGTGTATGTGTATTGCTATTATAAACGATCCCATAACTTTTCTTTTTTTTAATACTGAAGACTGAACCCAAGGCCTCACATATGCTAAGCATAAGCTCTACCACTGGGCTATACCTTCCATCCCCCAATTTTTTAATCTGTACCTATTTTGATTTTTTGTTTATTTTGCAATGCTAGAGATGGAACCCAGGTCCTTCCACATGCTAGGTAAGCACTCTACCACTGACCTATTTCCCCAGCCCTGTCTCTACTTTGGCCAATTACCTTGTTGCCAATAATTATTCAAAAATAAGCAGGGAGAGGCTGGAGAGGTGGCTCATTGGTAGAGTGCTTACCCAGCATGCCCAAGGACCCAGGTTCAAACCCCAGCACCACATACACAACTGTTGGAGCAATGAAAATCAGATGAAAAACTAAATAAAATTGATTCTCTCTCTCTTCTCTCTAAAAAAAAAAAAAGAAGAATGAAAGACAAATAAAAACTGACTTTCTCTTTCTCTCAAAAAAAAAAAAAAAAGCAGGGAAATTGGCTCACACATACAAACTTGCCAAGTAGCAAACATGACCTCCAATGTAGTTTTCATCTACATTTCTTTTTAAAATCTAGACAGAGTCTGGCCATGTTGCCCAGGCTGCCCTGGAACTCAAAATTCTCCTGCCTCAGTCTCCTGGGTAGCTGGAGTATAAGCATGCACCACTGCACCTGCTTTCTTTCATACAGAATGAATAATTACAGGGCTAGGGATGTAGCTCAGAGGTAGAGCACTTGCCTAGCATGCATGAAGCTCTGGATTCAATCCCTAGTGCTGAAAAACAAACAAACAAACAAAAAAAAACCAAAACAATTGTTAACATAGGCTGAAAAACAACAAAGGAATCATTGAAAAACCACAGGGACAGCCTAAAACAGCATTTGCAGACAAGCTCATGTTGCTCAACATTAGCAGGCAGAAGGAATAAGGAAAAATACATATAATAAAAGTGAAACTGTCACGTTTTTGTGAAAGATTACACATCATATATTAATGTTCTCACCAATAATGATTCCCATCTGCAATCAACATTTCCAAAAAATGGAAGACAGATATCACATAAATATTTTGCCTGTTCTTTAACTTCTAAAGTATATTCATTCACACACTGACTGACTGAAATATATATTAAACATTATTTTATGACAAGAATATCTAAATAATCAGCTATACAAAAAGAAAACAGGTCCAAAATAGTGTTAAGGGACTTCTTTAGTTAAAACTACAAAACTAAATACCTTTATTCCCATTCCATTCTTTTGGCTAAATTTTATATAGATAATATCTGCTCTTATATTTTCCATTCATATTTAAGGCATCACTACCCTGCCACTTGAGCTAAACAACCTCCTTCCTTTAGCAGCCCCTAGTCATCAAATATTAATAAGGCATCTTCCTAAATGTCTCTGGAACTGATCTCTTCATTAGTTTCCTTTTGCAACTCCATTTCTTCATAAGTCCGGCAAGTGAGACTTTAATTGCTCTGTCACAGTTTTCTCCTCTTCAGTCAGTGGTAACAGCTAGAAGACAAATTACAAAATATTTCAAAAACCTTTGTTAAATTAGTTAAACTCTGCTTCATCACACCAATAAATATTATACCAACAAAAGTTTATACTATGTATGTAGTCACAATGGTAAGAAGACAAGGAAAAAAGAGATGGTTATCTATATGGTACATCATAGTACAAGGTACTACGATGTTTGAGCTTCTGGAGAAACTACAGTAGAGACAAACATGACCAAAAAAAATCAAACGATTTTAGAACTATAATGTAATAGAACCAAATAAATCATGCTTGTATGTCATTTTCTAAACATATTTTGAAGAGAAGATACACAAAAACAGTCTCAAAATATTCTCAGAGAAAGAGGTGTGGGCTAAATTTGGAAGAATAATTAAAATGCATTTAGATGCAAATACTGACATTTCAAAACAGATCAAATTATAAAAATTATCATCATTGCAAAGTAAGTTCTGAAGAAAGAAAGACTTCAAGGTGGAACTTAGTTTTTTGACCCTTTCACAACTCTGATATCCTTGATGGTAACTTCGCTTTCAAACTGGCAGCAAAATGGCTCTACTGGTGCTAGGTATCACATCTATATACAATGTGCGAAAGAAGAAAAGAAGCTTTCTCTTCTCAGGGTTTTCTTCACAGTGAGGAAGCTTCCTAGTTGCCTACTTCCAAACTTGCCCTCTTCAAATGTTATTGCATTACAAGCTCATTCCTGAACCAATGTTACTTAAAGGAAAATCCATTCCCCTTTCCAATCAATTATGTCCTTAGATCTGAGGATGGGACTAGCTTCAACAGAGTCATGTGGCTGTGAGGGAAGATACACATCTCAAGAAAGTCTATCCTCTTATTAAGTAGGAAGGAGAATAGATAACAGCCAGCCACACTATCCACCAAAAGCATGCAGAAGTCAGAACGAAAACGAAAAAAAAAGAAGGAAAACAAAGGAATAAAGGATTTTCACAAAGAACCAATTTTCATGAAACACAGGGTTATATGAGCAAATAACCAGGAGACACAACTTGAATCACTCAAGTAGTTACAAATCTGCCTCATTATATAGGTCATCTCTAGAGAGACTGCCAAATCTGGAACACTCCAGACCTACTGAATCAAAATCTCTAGGGCAGTGCTATCCAATAAAACTTTACATAATGATGAAAATATATCTATATCATGCAACTGAAAGATTAATAACTTAAATTATCAATTTTATATAATTAAGTTTAAATTTATATAGCCACATAATAGCTCTTAGACAGCCTAGGTGCCAAACACCTCCAGAAGCTACATGATCCTGATATGCAGCTGGTGTAACTGACCAATATTTGCCCAAAATATTCAACATGGATAAAATCAGATGCTTTATTGCAACCCAAACAGTTACAGATTCACTGAGAACTAACAAGTCTTTCCAGAATATCATTTACTTCCATTGAGATGGAAGAGGGAAATTCTGTCTCAGCACTGAAAAACAATTTTTAAAAAGAATTCTTGACCAAATTTACTGGGTTATTAACCTATATTACTCTGGCTACAAGTCCATAATTCACGTATCTTAAATCATGATTTAGTGTAGAGCTGGCAGATAAATACAACATAGGCAGCCCCTCTTGATCTCATGCCAAAAGCAGATAGCACTACTTCCTGCCATGCTCAGACACTACATAATACACCATTTTAAGTAGCCATTACCAATCAGCACCTGAAATAAAGTTTATTGGACAGCATTCATCCAGATAATTTTGTTCTACATTGATTTCTTCTACATATAGCCTTATCTTTTCTTTTTCTTTTTTTTTTTTTAAGAGAGAGAAAGCAAGAATCAATTTTATTTAGTTTTTCATTTGGCTTTCATTACTCATGCACTTAGGACACTTTGCTGCGTATATGGTGCTGGTGTATGAATCCACATCCTTGCACATGCAAGGCAAGCACCGTAACCATGGAGCCACCACTCCAGGCCCCATATCTTTTCTTCCTAAAGCAAATTTTCCTTGGTAGCAAATGGAAATGCTGGCCAAATCCTTCAGTTGTCTTAGTGCCTAAGTTGGCAGCTCATATCCTTTTTTCTATTCCAACGTATCTGAAGAGTTTACATATCAGTGATAGAGGCTCACAATTACAAGGAATCCTACACCAAATGAAATGGGATAGAAAATGGAAAGGGGGAATGGAAGGAGAATATGGAAGTCAGGACCACCCATGCCTGTCAACCTAATTGAAGGAAAGGAGAATTATTAAAAAGCGCAGTGGGGGTGGGGGAAGACTGGGACTGTAGCTCAGTGGCAGAGCACTTGTTTAGCATGGCTTTGATCCCCAGTACTAGGGTGGGGAAAAGAGTCACTGATACAGATGTTTTCCAGATGTCTCAGTTTTACTACTTTTTATAAGAACCAGCACAGTAGGTATATATAATCACTATTAGCAAGTTCTTTTATCATGGTTAAGTAACACAAGACAGCACACTGCTTTATTAACCATGTCATATTCATATGCCTTATTTTAAAATAAAGGGACACAAGAGCAATTATACCTCAGGAAACCCCCACCAGATGCAGTAGTGCTTGCCTATAATTCCAGAGGTTCAGGAGGCTGAGGCAAAAGGATCACCAAGTTCAAGGCCAGCCTCAGAACCTTAGGTCCTAAGCAACTTAGTGAGACCCTGTCTCAAAGTAAAGAATAAAAAGGGTTGGGGATGTTGGGGGCTAAAGTGGTGGCTCAGAGATTGGAGCTCTTGCTTGACATGCATGAGAACCCAAGTTCACACCCCAGCACCACATACACAACTAAGTGTTGGAGAAACAAAGGCCAGATGGAAAAATAAATAAAATTAATTCTCTTTCTCACACTTTCTCCCTCTCACTCTCTCCCTCTGACTTTAAAAAGGGAGGGGGGGGGGCTCAGGATGTAGATAAGTGGTAAATTGTCCCTGGGTTAAATCTACAGTAGCCCAAAAAGAAAAATCTCATTTTAGGACTGAAACTATAGCTCAGTGGTCTACCATTTGCAAGACCCCGGGTTTGGTCCCTGGCAGGAAGAGAGAAAACAAACACACAAAATCTCATTTCTATCAACAATTCAAATTGGTAAATTTAAAGTCGAAATTACTAGGGGCTTGTATTTTCTAAAAGAACATTCAGGGGGCTGGAGCAGTGGTTCAGCATTTAGGGCACTTGCTTGTCATGCACAAGGACTTGAGTTCGAGTCCAGCACCATGTATACAACAAAGTGTAGGAGCAATGAAACCCACATGAAAAACTAAATAAAACTGATTCTCTTTCTCTCTCTCACTGTTCCTTTCTCTTTAAAAAAAAGAAAAAAATTCAGAACTAAAACTAGGGCTAGAGTGGTTGCCCAGTGGTTAGAATGCCTGCCTGGGGAAGAAGAAATCAAAGGGATAAGAATAGGAAGGGAGGAAGTCAAACTATCCCTTTTTGCTGACCACATGATCCTATATCTGGAAGATCCAAAAAACTCCACCAGAAAACTGATAGAGCTTATAAACAGATTTGGCAAAGTAGCAGGTACAAGATCAACACCCATCAATCAATAGCTTTCCTATATGCCAACAAATAGGGAAGAAGAAGAAATTAGGAAATCGGTCCCATTCACAATATCCTCTAAAAGAATAAAATACTTGGGAATTAATCTAACATGAGAAGTAAAACACCTCTACAATGAAAATTATTGAACACTGAAAACAGAAATTGCAGAAGACCTGAGAAGATGGAAAGATGCTCCATGCTCTTGGTGAGGCAGAATTAATATAATAAAAATGGCCATTCTGCCAAAAGCACTGAACAGATTCAATGCAATCTCCATCAAGATTCCAATGTCATTCTTTGTAGATATAGAAAAAGCAATTCTCAAATTCATTTGGAACAATAAGAAACCCAGAATAGCCAAAACATTACTAAGCAAAAAAGATGAAACAGGTGGTTTTGCAATACCAGAGCTAAACTATACTATAGGGCTGTAGTATTAAAAACAGCATAGTATTGGTATCAAAATAGGAATGAAGACCAATGCAATAGAATAGAAGACACTGAGACAAAAATACAAATCTTTAAACATCTGATCGTTGACAAAGGGGGTCAAAATATAACATGGAGAGAAAGCCTATTCAACAAATGGTGCTGGACAAACTGGACAGCCACTTGCAGAAAACTGATATTAGAGCATTATCTCTCACCATGCACAAAAATCAATTCTAAATGGAGCAAGGAATTAGGAATTAAGCCAGTTATCATACATCTACTAGAAGAAAAATTAGGACCAACACTCTAGAATATGGGAGTTGATAATGACTTCCTAAACAAAGATCCTAAATTGAAAGAATTACAGTCTAAAATCAATGAGTGGGATACCATTAAATTAAAAGTTTCTGTACAGCCAAGGAAACAGTCAAAACAGTCAAGAGACAACCTACAGAATGGGAGAGAATCATGGCCTGTGATCCCTCTGACAGGGGACTAATGTCCAAAATTTAAGTAGAACTCAAAAAACTCCATAACAAAAACACAAACAATCCAATCAATAAATGGGCCAGAGAGCTAAACAGAAATTTCTCAACAGTGGACATTGAGCAAGCCAATGAATGCATGAGAAAATGTTTTAAATCACTAGCAATTAGAGAAATGCAAATCAAAACTACCTTAAGATTTCACCTCACTCCAGTCAGACTGACAAAGATGAAGAATACAAATAATAACAAATGCTGGATGGGTTGTGGGTAGATAGGAACACTAGTACGCTGTTGGTGGAATTGCAGACTGGTCAGCTCTGGAAAGCAGTGTGGAGACTCCTAAAAAAATTAGGGTTGGATCCACCATACGATCCAGCTATCCCTCTTCTGGGTATTTTCCCATAAGAGTTAGAATCAGCACATTACAATGAAATAGCAAAATCCATATTCATAGCAGCTCAATTTATAATAGCTAAATTATGGAACCAACCCAGATGCCTCTCACTGGATGAATGGATCTAAAAGCTTTGGAATATATATATACAATGGAGTTCTACTCAGCTATTAGAAACAATGATATTACATCTATGTAAGATAAATGGATGGCAATGGAAGAAATCATGCTGAACAAAGTTAGCGAAACACAGAGAGTCAAGGGCTGAATAGTATCCCTCATTTGTGGAGGCTGGACCTAAACCCAGGCTCGGGAGAGTAAAGTAGACAAACTCATGTATTAGATCCAGTTGCAAGATACTTTATAAGATATTTGAACAAGCTATGCTGCATACCTGTACAAAAACATAAATGTTTAATCCCATTGTCAAATATTTTGAAGAATAACAAGGGATGATAGGAAGGGAGGAGAAGGGGAAATGTTGGAACTGAGATACAGCAAGGTACATTCCAAGCAGTTATAAATGTCACTCTATATACTACAGCCATATATATAAAAAATGTTCTTCATAGGTGTAAGAATTATGTCACTGTATTTGGGTTTTTTAGGAACAATATAGGACCCAGAAGAAAGGAAGGGATCAGGGGACGGGAGGAGGCAGGTAGAGGGATTGGGGGGGGGCGGATATTGAACAAATTGTACTGCTGAATTGAGTGCATTTAGGGATATGTGACAACTAATCCCAACATTATGTAAAACTATAATGCATTAATAAAAATCAATTTAAAAAAAAAAAGTATGTCTGCCTGGCATGCACAAGGACCTGGTTCAAACCTAGCACCATATATGCAACTAGGAGCTGGATAAACAAAAAACAGACGAAAAAATAATAAACAAAATTGATTTCTCTCTTCTTACTCTCTCTCTTTAAAAAAAAAAAAAAAAGAAAAAAAAACTAAAACTACACAAATCCAACATTTCAACATGTCAACAGAAAACATTACCTCCAGGTCTGTTTGTTTTTGTAGTTCTCTTATCATGGTCATAGTCTTATTCAAAGTAGCATAAATGTGGCTCTTTGTCTCTTTCTGCTCATCAGCAACTGGTTTAAAACGTGCATATAAAGTTTGATAGCGAGACTTTATTGCTGACAATTCCTTTAAGACTGTAACAGGATTTTTCTGTATCAGGGAAAAAATTAATATATATTAACCTGGGGTAGAAAAATTTAATTTCTTTTTTAAGAAGTAAAGCATACAACACATTCTACCAACCATTTAATTAAACACTGTTCATTTTATACAACTATGTAACAGAGGATGGGAGCTGGGGGAAAACGAAGTATAAGACATTGATCCTAATCACAAGGAAATTGTAGCCTAAGTTCAGAAATAAAACACACAAATATGTATATACGTGTAATATGTAATATACATATATAATAGTTTATGACACATATGTTATGTGTGTATATATATATATATATATATCTCAACATTAAGCAGCAAAGAAGGTCACTTTAGATATAAACCATTTGAGGTCTAATTCACAATCATTAATTACACAGTATTTGTAATATGATTTTAAGATTAAAGGCACAATTTTGGTGACCAGGGATTGAAGCCATGGGCACTCAATCATTGAGCCACATCCCCAGCCCTTTTTATTTTGCCACAGGGTCTCACCAAGTTGCTGAAGGGCCTTGAACCTGCAATCCTCCTGCTTAGCCTCTTGAGTCACTGGGATTACAGACATGAACCTCCACATTTGGCTTCTCTTAGTCTTAAAAGAATAAAATAACTTGACACACACATGTAATCCCAGCAACTCGGGAGGCTGAGGCAGTAAGATCAAAGTTCGAGGCTAGTTTGGGTAACTTAAAGAGACCCATATCAAAACATAAAAAGTCTAAAAGGGTTGGGGTCAGGCATGGTGGTGAAAAACTGGTTGATTCTCTCTCTCTCTCTTTAAAAAAAAATAACAGAGCACTTTCTCTGAATCAATCAGTTCTAAGCACACTGCATATGTTAACTAATTTTATTCTCTCTCAACCTTTGGAGTATGAGTAATATCCCTATTTTATAGTACAGAGAGGTTAACTAACTTGCCTGAGATATAAGGCTAATTAAGAAGCACTGATGGAATTTGAATTAGAAAAGTTTATATCCAGGGAATCAATAGATATTTCAGATGCAGGAGAAATGTAGTATAAGCATACTATTTAGAAATATAGAATACAAGGGATTGGACATAGCTCAGTGGTAGAGTATGTATTTAATGTATTTAGCACACACGTAAGGGCCTGAGTTCAAGTCCCAGCACCAAAAAAATGAAAAAAAGATACTAAAAGACACTGAAATAAAGCGGTGGCCTTCTTGGGAGTGGGAGAGTATTAACCAAGGAATTACTACTGTTAAAAAAAATTTTTTGATAGAGAGGGATAGTGAGAGAGAGAGAGAGAGAATCAATTTTATTTAGGTTTTCATTGCTCTGACACTTCATTATGTACGTGGTGCTGGGGTTAGAACTTGAATCCTTAACACGTCAGGCACGCGCCATACCCACTGGACCACAACTCCAGTCCCAAGGAATTACTATTTGAATTATAAGTTTTATATTTTTATGAATCTTCAAATTATATACACTTAATTTGATAAAAATAAAAGTTCACAGTTGGGAGGAAAACAGAGATGAGTGAAGACATCAACTGTGAAGCAACAGTGAATTAAGTTAAGTATAAATGACTATTAGGTAAAAATGGAACTCATAAGTGATCTACCCAGAAACCTCTACATGTAACTCATAAGAAAAGAATTACAGCTCATAAAGCTGTTTTTAAAAAAAAAGATACTGGAGAAAAATAACTAGAAGTGTAACAAAGATGAGAGATGCAAGGCAGAGGGAAAGCAGGAGCACTACATTAAATGTCTTCCACAATACTGTAAGAAACAAAATAAACAGCTAATATTTCCAATCAACTGACCCTTAGAATTGCTAAATATATAATTTTATGCAAAAATCAGTTTGTAAAATATAATTAAGCAAATTTAATAGTATATCATCATCCTCAGAGAATCTAACAACTGTCAGAACTTCTCCCCATAAACTTACTGAAGATCCTCTGCTCTAGAGGTAGCAATATTCTCTCTTGAAATTTCTTTTTTCTTTTTGTTTTTTTTTTGTTTTTTTTTGTTTTTTGTTTTTAAAGAGAGGGACAGTGAGAGAGAGAGAGAAAGACAATCAATTTTTTATTTAGTTTTTCATGGACTTTCGTTGCTCAGACACTTCATTGTGTATGTGGTGCTAGAGTTTGAACTCGAGTACTCCAAGTGCCTTAACCGCTGAGCCCCTCTCCAGCCCCTCTCTCGAAATTTCTGAGGCTTCCATAACTGACTTGCTTGTATCTCTGGATTCAATTATTCTTTTTGAAATGTTAGGAAAAAAAATAAGAAAAGTAGTCACAAATTTCACTAAATATTGTCCGATACTCTCTAGTATGCTGTGACCAAGCTTCTACCACAGGATTTTAAGACTCTATAAACTTCATAATAATTGTTACAATCTATTCCTAGGAGAAACAGTATCAGAAAATCTCTTCATAAAATATTTAGTTAATGGGCTGGAGCGGTAGCTCAGCACTATAGTGCTTGCCTGGCATACACAAGGACCCAGGTTCAAGCCCCAGCAGAACATGCACAACTAAGTGTCAGAAAAGCAAAAAACAGATGAAAAAAAATAAATAAAATTGACTCTTTATCGCTCTCTTTAAAAAAAAAAAAAAAAAAAAAAACGGGGGCTGGAGCAGTGGCTCAGCAGTTAGAACACTAGCCTGGCACGCACAAGGATTAGGGTTCAAACCCCAGCACCACGAACAAAACAAAGTACCTGAGCAACAAAAGTCGTATGAAAAACTAAACGAAATTGAGTCTTTCTCTCTCTCTCTCTTTAAAAAAAAAGAAAGAAAAAAAAAACCTTTTTCAAAACCTTTTTAGTTAAAAAGGTTTAGTTGTTTAGATTACCTGGCTTGCTGAATCAGGATGATTAGTCTTGATTTCATATTCCAGCCTGTACTGAATGTAATCCAGATCAGAGTCAGCTTTCTGGAACTACAAATCAGCAAAAATCATTATTTTGTAAACCAAAAGACATATTAATAAACATGATACTTTATTTTTCTTTTTTCTTCACATTTTTTGAGTATTTTAATAATATGTGATAAATACTGATTTTCAAACTATATGGCTGGAGATGTACATAGCTCAATGATAGAGTGCTTGCCTATCATGTTTGAGACCCTAGGTTTGATTCCCAGCATCATCAAAAACAAAAAAAAGGAAGAAAATGTGATGAAAATAAAAAGTATATAAAACATTCATTATCCAGCCAGTCATAAAGCACTTCTAATCCCAGCAACTACAGAGGCTACAGCAGGAAGATCACAAGTTCAAGGCCAAATTCAGCAACTTAGAAAGGCCCTGTATTAAAAAATAAAAAAGGGAGGGCTGGAACTGTGGCTCAGCAGTCAAAGCGCTTGCCTGGCATGCATGAGGACCTGGGTTCAAACCCCACATACACAATTAAGGTCCAAAAAACAAAGACCACATGAAAAAATAAATGAAAATTAATTCTCTTTTTCTCTCCCTCTCACTCTCTCCCTCTCTTTAAAAAAGTAAAAATAAAATAAAAAAGGGTTGGTGATATAGCTCAGTGGTAAAGCACCCTGGATTCAATCCCCAGTGCTCCTCAAAAACATAAATCCTATTATTAATAATACCCATCCTCTATTAAATATTTTAAAATTACCTGGAATATGTGTGTGTATGTGTGTGTGTGTGTGTGTGTGTGTGTGTGTGTAACAGAGGACTTCACATATGCTATGTGAGATATACCACTGAGCTATAACCACAGCCCTTCTAGAAATTTATTTATTTTATTTTCCATTACTGGGGATCGTACCCATGGCCTTACAAATGCTAGGCAATTGCTCTACCACTGACCTACATCCCCAGCCCTTTGTTTTAAAATTTTATTATGAGAAAGAGTCTCACTAAATTTATACAGTCTGGCCTCAAATCTGGGATCCTAAGCCTCCTTATCAGGTGTCATTACAGGTGTTTCTTTCATGCCTGGCTAAAAATGACTTAACTTTGCGTGTGTATGTGTGTGTGCGTGCGCGCGTGTTGCTGAGAATTGAACCCAGAGGTGCTCTACCCATGAGTCACATCCCCAGTCCTTTTTGTAATTTTTTATTTTTGAGAAAAGTTCCCCCTAAAGGAAGACTGGCATCAAACTTGCAATCCCCCTCACTCAGTCTCTCAATTAGCTGGGATTACAGGAATGTGCCACCAAACCCACTACTTAACACTTTGTAGTCAATTCTCCATGAACCTTTCTCAGTTTTTAAGTTAAATTAAGTATTAAGTAGCCATAGTTGTACATTAATACCAAATATTAACAATGATTTCTAGTATTCTATACAGTCTCTGACACTCTCATAAATTATGAAGTATTTTTGAAGCAGTGGCTCAGGGGTTACATACAGCGCATGCCTAGCATGTGTGAGGACACTGGTTCATACCCCAGCACCGTGTATACACCGAAGTGTCTGAGCAACGAAAACTACATGAAAAACTACATAAAATTGATTATCTCTCACTGTCCCTCTCTCTTTAAAAAAAAAAAAAAGTGGTTTTTCCACAGTCCAACAAGGTGGCACATGCCTATAATCCCAGTACCTCAGGAAGCTGAGGCAGAAGGATTGCCAAATTAAGCACCCTGGATTAAGTCCTCCATACTGAAAAGAAAAGAAAAAAAAGTGGTTTATATTCAAAATGGTGTAACTGATAAATTCATTCTTGTTTCTGAAATTTCACATTTTGTTGTTGTTAAGAGAGGGACAGTGAGAGAGAAAGAACCAATTTTTCATGTGTCTTTCGCTGTTCTGACACTTTGTTGTGTACATGGTGCTGGGGTTCGAATGAGCATCCTTGTGCATGCCAGGTAAGCATCATAACCATGAGCCACCACTCCAACCCATTCTGCATCTTTCTAAAGGATCTTAAATGTATTTCTTTGAATTTATCAGAGATATAACCATAGTACTCAGAGTTTACAGAAAACAAAATCAATCTCCCATTCTTAGCCCAAACTACTACCTAACTTTCCCTGCAGTTACTTTTAAAACATTTATATGAATGCAACTGCTTTTCAAAGTTTTTGTTTTTGATTTGTTGAGGGGTCTTGCTATGTAATCCAGGTTGGCTTAGAACTCCTGGGCTAAAGCAATCCTGCTTCAGCTTCTTGAGGTGGGACTACAAAAACACACTACCATATCTACTTTCACTCCTTTTTGTTTGTTTGTCACCAAGGATTGAACCCAGGAGTACTTAATCACTGAATGAAATTGCCAGCCCTGTTTTTAGTTTTGTTTTTGAGACAGGGTGTTAACTAAATAGCTAAGGCTGGCTTTGAACTTGCCACCAGTCCTGTCACAGCCTCCCAAACTGTGGGGATTACACCTAACTTCTAAAAAAAATTTTTTTTTAATTTCTAGCCCCTTTTCAAGTAATTTGTTCATACTTCTATTTAGAAAATATTTCTTTTTTTTTTTTCTTCAGGGCTGAGGACCGAACTCAGGGCCTTGCGCTTGCTAGGCAGGAGCTCTGCCACTGAGCTAAATCACCAACCCCCTAGAAAATATTTCAAGGGCTGGAGCAGTGGCTCAGCAGTTACAGTGCTTGCCTAGAATACATGAGTACATGAGTTCAAACCCCAGCACAATATACTCAACTAAATGTCGTAGCAATGAAAGCCACATGAAAAACTAAAGATTGATCCTCTCTTTCTCTCTCTCACTGTCCCTCTCTCTTAAAAAAAAAAAAAAAGAAAAGAAAATATTTGAATTTAAATAGACTATATCACAGATTGGTCAAAAAATTTAAAATGAAATAACCACATGATCCAGCAATTCTACTCCCAGGCATATACCCAAATGAAGTGAAAACAAGGTCTTGGAGGAATATTTATACATCCATTTTTTTCCTTAAGATAGGGAGAGGATTGGTTTTAATTCATTTTTTCATCTGGTTTTTGTTTGTCTGATATTCAGCTGTGTATGTGGTGCTGGGGTTTGAACCCAGGTGCTCGTGCATGCCACACAAGCGATTTAACCACTGAGCCACTGCTCCAGCCCTGTATACCCATTTTCATAGCAGCATTATTCTGCCAAAAGATAGAAGCAAGCCAGGTGTCCATCAAGGAATGCATAGATAAACAAATGTATACACAAAATAAAATGTTATTCAGCTTTAAAAAGGAAGGAAATTTTGACACATGATATAATATAGATGAACCAGAGAATATTATGCTAAGTGAAAACAAGCATATCTATTTATTTGAACTACTTAGAGTAATCAAATTCAGAGATAAGTCTGGCCCACAGGTGCAAACCTATAATCCCAGCAACTGGGAGGCTGAGACAGAAGGATCCCAAGTTTGAGGCCAGCCTCACCAACTTAGTGAAGCCTTGCCTAAAAAAAAAAAAGAGCTAGGAATGTAACTCAATGGTAGAGCATCCTGGGTTTAGTAATACTACCAGAATTTTTTTTCATAGAGACAGAGATAGAATGGTAGCTGCCAGAAACTGGAGGAAGGGAGTAATGAGAAGTTATTAATAGATAGTTTCCGTTTAAGAAGATGAAAAAAAGGGCTGGAGCGATGGCTCAGCAGTTGCAGTGCTTGCCTGGCATGTGCAAGGACTGAGTTCAAACCCCAGCACCACGTAAATAACAAAGTCTCAGAGCAATGAAAGTCACATGAAAAACTAAATAAAATTGATTCTTTCTCTCTCTCTCTCTTTCTCTGTCTCTCTCTCTTAAAAAAAAAAGATGAAAAAAGTTCAAAGACACATGATGGTGATGGTTGCACAACAATGTAAATATACTTAATACATTGTACATTTAAATATCGTTAAAATGGTAAATTTTTTGTTGTATTCTACAATAAATTTAAAAATATTTTTTAAAAAGACAGTACAAAGCTTCAGATTAAATGCTATCTGTGGAAAACTGTACAGAATACTTTATGATTATACACAGCAGAGGTATTTGCTTATTAGTGAAGTCAGTGATCTAGAGAATAAGGAAAAGACAAAATAAGGAAAAAGGATTTCAGTGCAATGTCAAGATAGAAAAACAGTCTTTTAGGACCCGGGTTCAAACCCCAGCACCACATACACAACTGAGTGTTGGAGCAACTAAGGCCATGTGAAAAACTCAATAAAGTTGTTTCTCTCTTTCTCTCTCTCACTGTCCCTCTCTCTTTATTAAAAAAAAAAAAAAAGAGTCTCTGATTTGAAACCTCCATTTTACAAATGAGGAAATAGGCTAAGTGACTCCTCTTTTGTTTGGTTCTCATTACTGCTTTTTACTTAACTGCACCAAAGTTATACATGATATTAAAGCCAAGAAAAGCCACATACATGCGGAAAAACTAATTCTTCATCTGAGTTAAAGTTATTAACCTTCTAAAATTATATTCAATTAAATATTTCCTTTGGAAATAAATCCCCTGAGAAAAATAAAATGAACTGGGGTATGTGGTATAAGTTCTAGCCCTGGTATCATTAGGCAGCTGTGTGTACTCTTAAATGTGTAATCATGTCCCTAGATATGTCTCTCTTATTACATGAAATAATTATTTCAGGTGGCTTTCAACACAAGTTCTATTATTTCCTTATAAATACAAATAAACCCAAGTTTAACTGAACAAAATGTTAAAACTTAGCAAAGATAAATGCTGCCTTCTTCCAATAAATTCTGACATTTAAGCCTCTGGTTTTAATGCTTACAGTGAAATCTATCTCCTACCATTTTCTTCCTAAACAAAGATGACATTTGGTTCAGTTTTAGCTATACAGTTTCTGCAGCCTACCTCAATGGTCTTCCCAAATACCAAAACCCTATGAGCAATACTGCACGACTCAGAGCTATTTACACAGAAGAGACAATATTGATAGGGTTTTAGGATCCGGTGATAAACAGAAAAATTTTTGATTACATGATAAGAAATTTACTAACCAATTCTGATGATCCCTAAAATGCCTATTGAATTTCACTCAGCGCTTTCTTCATTACAAGTGAGCCTCCTGGAAGCCTTGTAAAACAGTGAGGATTTTTATTTTTAGTACTCTGCTGTTGTTTTCCGTACAGATTTAACCTAGAGATGCTTTGCCACTGCACTACATCACCAGCCTTTTTTGGTTTTTGGTTGGTTTGTTTGGTTTTTGAGACAGGGTCTCACTAACTTGCTTATTAGGTCCTCACTAAATTGCTGAGACTGGCCATGAACTTGCAATCCTCCTGCCTTAGCTTACGGAACCACAAAAATTAAGGGCATGTGCCTCCATGCCCCACTGAAGATTTTCTTCTTCTTCTTCTTTGTGTGTGTGTGTGTGTGTGTGTGTGTGTGTTTTAAAGAGAGGGACAGTGAGAGAAAGAGAGAATCAATTTTATTTAGTTTTTCATGTGATTTTCATTGCTCCAACACTCAGCTGTGTAAGTGGTGCTGAGGTTCAAACTCGCAATCATGTGCATGCCAAGCAGTCACTGCTCCAATCTGAAGTTTTTGTTTTTAATAAGTTTTTAGCTAATTAACTTTACCTACTCTTATTATTTTGGGGGGAATTACAATTTCAAAGTAAAATTAGTGATTTTTTAAGCCATTTATATTTCAGAAACTTCCAGTTTTCTTCTAAATCAGTAATAAAAATAAAGGGGAAGTTATATTTTGATCCTAAGGGCAATAAATAAAATATGCAATTTAGCTGGGAAATCCTTGTCAGTGTCCCAAGAATCAACCAATTTACTTTCCTCTGATTAGATATTTTGGACATAGACTGAGATTCCATACAAATGGAAAAACAAATAGTTGAAGAAATAATTCTGTTTTAGAGACTGTGCTACATATTTTAAGTATATAGTATTGCTATCCTTGTTTTTAATATGACCAATTTAAATCTTTAAGTAAATGACACATTGTATTACATTCTACTCAACTATTTAGCAGCAAAGACAACAGAATATAATTGCAGGTCTCATTTTAAAAATGTATGCCTTTGCCAGACACAGCAGTGCATGCCTGTAATCCCAGCAACTCAGGAGGCTGAAGCAGGAGGATCACAAATTCGAGGCCAACCTCAGCAACTTAATGAGGCCCTAAGCAACTTAGAGAGACCGTGTCTAAAAATAAAAAATGAGCTACTGGGATATAGTTCAGGGGTGCAGTGCCCCTGCATTCTGTCCCAAAAAATTAAAATTAAAAAAGATATTTGCCCATAGATTAATAAAAATAAAAACCCATAGATTCTTACTGCCACAGTAGTGCTCCCCTACCAAAAGATCAGTGCTCTTAAAGATCCAAAAACATCCTTTTGTGAGAGACCCTGTCCCAACAGCATTAAACCACAAGGAAATAAAGGAAGGAAAAAAAATTTAGAGTCCTGCCCATTGTGGGGTAGGCATAGAGATTAGTTAAGTGTTCTGGATTCACCAGGCAGGCTTAGAAATGCATTTTTTTTTAGGGGTAGGAAGTGGCCCAGTCGTAGAGTGTGTGTCTGGCATGCATTAGGACCCAGGTTCAATCCCCAACACCACATACACAACTAAGTGTCGGAAAAACAAAAAACAGATGAAAAATAAAATCAATTCTCTCTTTAAAAAAAAAAAAACCTGTTTTTGTTTTTGTTTTTTTTTTTAATGACCCAGGTTCAATCCCCAACACCACATACACAACTAAGTGTCGGAAAAACAAAAAACAGATGAAAAATAAAATCAATTCTCTCTTTAAAAAAAAAAAAACCTGTTTTTGTTTTTGTTTTTTTTTTTAATAAAAACACTGCTTTCCATTTTACCCCCTTTTCTGTACAGGGGATTGAACCTAGTACATCTCATTTGCTAGACAAGCACTCTACCATTGAGCCACATCCCCAGCCTTTTTTTTTATGAGTACTGGGAATTGAACCCAGGGGCGCTTTCCAACTGAGTCATATCCCCAGGCTTTTTTATTTTGAGATAGGGTCTTACTAAGTTCCTTAGGGTCTCTCTAAATTGCTGAGGCTGGCTTTGAACTTGTGAACACCTGACTCAGACTTCCAAAAGTTGGGATTACAGGTGTGAGCCACCACACCCCCTCATCCCCAGCCTTTTTTGACTTTGAGATAGCTTGTTGATGAGTTGCCCAGGCTGGCCTTGAACTTGTGATCCTCCTGCCTTAGCATTCAGAATCCCAAGGGATCATAGGTCACATGTAATACCACTCCTGACAGATAGAAACATTGTTTTAAGGAACCCTTAGATACCTCAAACTGTCCCTAGAACTAGTTTTGCTACACTATTCAGCAAAAACTCTACTTCCTTATATTCTTTTCACTCCAATGAAGATATAGAAACCACCTTCATTTATTCTCTTTTTACTATGGTCATGGCTCTAGTTTACCATCTTCTGTACTGTATTATAATCTTTTGTTTGCTGTATACTAATCACCACTTGATTTCAAATTTCTTACTGACAGGAGTCCCTTTCATTTTTTATTTGTGTGTGTGTTGCCAGGGATTGAACCCTGGGCCTCACTCATGTTAAAGCAAACACTATTGTACCTGTTTCTGAATCCCTAGTTTTTAGTGTACCACCTATTCAGTCAAATGTACAATAACAAAAGGGTATAGATCAAAGAACATTCATTTATTAAAAAAAAAAACAACAGTCTAACCACCCTTTAAAAACCTGTTTTAAATCAGGCATGGAGGCACATATCTGTAATTCCAACAACTTGGGTGGCTGACAATGGAGAATTGCAAATTCAAAGCCAGTCTCAGCAACTTAGTGAGGCCCTAAGCTCCTTAGTGAGACACTGTCTCAAAATAAAAAATAAAAATGTGCTGGGGATGTAGGACAGTGGTAAAGGGCCCTTGAGTTCAATGCCCAGTACCAAAAACAAAATGAAACCTGTTTTAAGGAGTCAAAGATGTGGCTACGAAGTAGACTGCTTGCGTGGCACATGTGAGTCTCTGGGTTTGATCCCTAGCACCACAAAAAAGAAAATAAAATAAATAAAAATAAACCTACAGTGTTTTAAGTGGAAACATTCCAAGTTCCCAACAAGTTGTGGGCCACCTACAATGTCTACACAGACAAAATTGGTTTTTGCCTTTGCAACTACTTTTTTGACTATTATCCACTCTTTCAAAAGAACAAATGCATATCTATACTTGTCTTAAACAGTTAAGCAGAAATATGTAGTAGTACCAGGTTACAGACATGTTATATCACACAAAATGCAACCAAAAGGGAACCATGGGCAGAACTTTAATATTCTTCAGTTCCTAATCTCAAGGAACTTAACTATTAATCTTACTTAACTATTACTAGAGTATATATATACAGGCTGGTCTTTTCTTTTTTTATGTTATTATGGAGTTGAATTGTTGTACAATCATAAATGTGTATAAAGTAACAATATAACATACACTTGATCCTAAACCAGTTACCCCCACATTGCCCATATCCCTATAGCAAATAAAAATGTGTATGTGTGTGTGTATAAGATTGTGAATTTTCCAAATTAAATGCTTGCATAAATATTATTTGACTTCTCGGATGGTAAATATTACGCTATATTGTTGATTATCTCCCTAGATCCCTCCTTATTCTCCCTCCCTACATGTCTATGGTTCTCCTAGATTATATGTTGCTATGCCCTTGGTAGGTACAATATATGAGTTTGACTACCTTTCACTAAAGGCCTGGGTTTTATTCTAGCCTCCACAAATGAGGGAAAACATTTGACCCTAGAGTCTCTAGGTTCGGCTAATTTTGCTCACCATTTCTTCCATTGCTATCCGTTTACTTCCAAAGGCCACAATATCGTTTCTAATAGCTGAGTAGAATTCTATTGTATATAATATTTTGATTTCATTATTTCAGTGAGGAGCATCTGGGTTGGTTCCATAATTTAGCTCTTGTAAACTGAGCTGCTATTAACATAGATTTTGCTTGTCACTGTAATGTGCTGATTCTAGCTCTTCTGGGAAAATGGGATGTACGGTGGATCCATCACTAATTCTTTTTTTTTTTTTTTAATAAAGAAAGAGGGACAGTGAGAGAGACAGAGAAAGAGAGAAACAACTTTATTTAGTTTTTCACATGGCTTTAGTTGCTCCAACACTTAGTTGTGTACGTGGTGCTGGGGTTTGTACCCGGGTCCTCGTGCTTGCCAGGCAAGCACTGAAACCGCTGAGCCACCGCTCCAGCCCCATCCCTAATTCTTTGAGGCGTCTCCACACTACTTTCCAGAGTGGCTGTACCAGTCTGCAGGTCCAGCGGTCCACCAACAATTTACTAGTGTTCCTATCTCCACACAACCCCTCCAGCATGTTATTGTTTATATTCTTCATCTCTACCAATATGACTAGAGTGAGGTCAAATCTTAATGTAGTTTTGATTTGCAATTCCCTGATTACTAGTAACTATAATACTTTCTCACGTATTCATTGGCTTGCTCAAGTTCCTCTGTTGAGAAGTTTCTGTTTAGCTCTCTGGCCCTTTTACTGATTGGATTCTTTGTATTTTTGATATTAATGAAGTTTTTTGAGTTCTTTGTAAATTTTGGTTATTAGTCTCCTGTCAGAGTAATCACAGGCCATGATTATCTTCCATTCTGTATGCTGTCTCTTGACAGTTTTGACCAATTCCTTGGCTGAGCAAAAGCTTTTTAATTTAAAGGCATACTACTTCTTAATTCTTAATTTTTAATTCTTTCACTTTGGGAGGCTTTTTGAGAAAGTTGTTGCCAACTCCCATATGCTACAGTACTGGTCCTAATATTTCTTCTAGCAGTTGTATAGAAGCTGGTTTAATTTCTAATTCTTTGATCCATTTTGATTTGATTTTTGTGCAAGGTGAGAGATAAGGATCTAACTTCAATTTCCTACACATGGCTGTCCAATTTGCCCAGCACCATTTGTTGAATAGACTGTCTCTCCTCCATGTTATATTTTGACCCCCTTTGTCAAAGATCAGATGTTTAAAGAATTGTAGGTTTGCCTTCTATTCTGTTCCATTGGTCTTCATTCCTATTTTGATACCAGTACCATACTGTTTTTGTTACTACAGATCTCTGGTATAATTTTAGATCTGGTACTGCAAAACCACCTGTATCATCTTGCTTAGTAATGTTTTGGCTATTCTGGGTTTCTTCTTGTTCCAAATGAATTTGAGAATTATTTTTTCTATATCTATAAACAATGACATTGGTTATCTTGACGGGGATTGCATTGAATCTGTATAGCACTTTTGGCAGAATGGCCATTTTAATTATATTAACTGCCTAACCAAGAACATGGAACATCTTTCCATCTTCTCAGGTCTTCTTCAATTTCTGTCTTCAATGTTTGACAATTTTAATTGTAAAGGTCTTTTACTTTCCTTATTAGATTAATTCCCAAGTATTTTATTCTTTTTGATAATATTGTGAATGGGACAATTTTTCTTCTTCTGCCCTATTATTGTTACCGTATGGGAAAGCTACTGACTGATTTATGGGTATTGATCTTGAGGCCTGTTACTTTGCTAAATCTGCTTATAAGCTCAAGCAGTTTCCTGGCAGTTTTTCAGGTCTTCCAGATATAGGCTCATGTCAGCAACAAAATGGGATAGTTTGACTTCGTTTCTTCCTATTCTTATCCCTTTGATTTCCTTCTCTTGCCTGATTGCTCCAGCTAGGATTTCAAGGACTATATTCAATAAAAGTGGTGAGAGAGAGCGCCTTATCTTATTTCCAAGTTTAGTGGAAATGTTTTCAGCTTTTCTCCATTTAGTATTTTACTAGCTAATGGTTTGGCACATATAGCCTTTACAAAGTTAAGATCCTTTGATCCCTATTTTCTCTAAAGTTTTGAGCATAAATGGATGCGGGGTTTTATTGAAGGCCTTTTCTGCATCAATTGAGATGATCACATGGTTTTTGTCCTTAATTCTATTTAAGTGATGAATTACATTTATTGATCTGTGTATGTTGAACTACAGGCTGCTCTTTTCAACTGAAGTAATCTACTTCTTTAAAGCTTTAAAGATCCTAATTTATTTGTGTTACTTGTGCTATGAATACATAGTAGACTATAGGTACATATTTTTCACAATATATTGAATGACACTAGTTTAGTAAAATACATATACCTACAGAAAATTCTAAAATACTTTACAACGCAGTGTTAACAGTCATGGAACTGTAGTAGTTTTTTTTTCTCTTTTTGATTACCTGCCTTCTATAACAAATATGTATAACATGTATAATAACAAAAGCAATTTTTTATAAAGTGTAAAGCATTCTATACTAAGTCATTCTTCACTTAAATATCATTGGAAGGGGCTGGAGCCGTGGCTCGGTGGTTACATTGCTTGCCTAGCAAAGGTGTAGGTTCAAAGCCCAGCACCACGTACACAACTACATGTTGGAGCAAAGAAAGCCACGTGAAAAACCAAATAAACCTGATTTTGTCTTTCTATCACTGTCCCTCTCTCCTTAAAAATAAAACAAAACAAAAAAAAGGATCACTGGGATATGGGTGGGGGGGTATCAGTGGGAGAGCTTTTTTTCTATTATTATTATTATTATTAAAGAGAGTAAGAGAGGAAAAAAGAAAGGAAGAATCAATTTTATTTATTTTTGCATCTGGTTTTTGTTTTTCCGACACTTAAGTTGTGTATGTGAAACTGGAATTCAAACTGGGGTCCTTGTGCATGCCAGGCAAGCACTCTACCTCTGAGCCACCACTCAAGCCCCAGTGGGAGAGCTTCTGCCTAGCATATACAAGTCCATGGGCTTGATGACCAGCACTGGGGAAAAAAAAAAAAAAAGACAACTAGGGTTTCTCAAAGCCAGTAGAATTAGCTCCTACTTAGTATGATGCTAAGAGGATGTTAACATTCCCTCCTCTCCACTGAAGCTTCACATTTCATACCTCAGTCACACTATTTTACAGTCCCCAAATATGTCAGGCTGTTTATTTTTGTTTGGTTTGGTCCTGAGGATTGAATTCAAGGCACATTACCAATGAGCTACATTCCCAGAACTTTTAAATTTTTATTAATTGAGACAGGGTCTCACTAAGTTGCTTAGGGGACTTGCTATATTGCTGAGGCTGGCCTTAAAATTGATATCCTCCTGCTTCATCTTTCCACATTTGCTGGGATTATAGGTGTGTAGCACAGCTCCAGCCCAGACATTTTTAAAAAAATCATTAATCTCTAATAATGTCTGACAAGAAACATACTCTCAAATATTATAGTTATACATATGTATACGTAATACTCATAATTCATATTGTGTATCAACTTATGATCAAATATAACAAAATAGCTACATTACTACATAGCAGAATCCAGTTAAAACAGAGTACACAGGGGCTGGAGCGGAGGCTCAGCAGTTGGAGTGCTTGCCTGGCATGCTCAAGGACCCAGGTTCAAACCCAAGCACCACATACACAACTAAATGTCAGAGAAATAAAGGCCAGATGAAAAAAATAAATAAAAGGAATTTTCTCTCTCTCTTTCACTCTTTCCGTTGTTCTCTTGTTAAGAAACAAAACAAAATAACAACAACAAAAAAAAAAAGCCAGTGTATTACAGGGATTGAACCGAGGAGCTTCACCACTCAGCATATCCCCAGTCTTTTTCCTTTTTCTTTCTTTTTTTTTTTTTTGGAGAGAGAGGGACAGTGAGAGAATGAGAAAGAGAGAATCAATTTTATTTAGTTTTTCATGTGGCTTTCATTGCTCCTAGACTTGGCTGTGTACAGAGTGCTGGCGTTTGAACCCACGTCCTTGCACATGCAAAGCAAGCACCATAACCACTGAACCACCACTCCAGCCCCCTTTTTACTTGTCTTTCATTTTGAAAATGGCCTTGCCAAGTTTCTGAGGCTGTTCTTTTTTTTTTTTTTTTTTAATAAAGAGAGGGACAGTGAGAGAGACAGAGAAAGAGAGAAACAACTTCATTTAGTTTTTCACATGGCCTTAGTTGCTCCAACACTTAGTTGTGTACGTGGTGCTGGGGTTTGAACCCGGGTCCTCGTGCTTGTCAAGCAAGCGCAGAAACCACTGAGACACCGCTCCAGCCCTGAGCCTGTTCTTGAAGTTGAAATCCTCCTGCCTCAGCGTCCCAAATAGCTGGGATTACAGGATTGTTCCACTGCACCCAGCTAGAAAGATTTATTTTGACTCAATTTCAGAGGTTTCAGCATATGGTCACCTGGCCCTGTTGCTCAGAACCTGTGGCAACAGAGTATATCAGGGTGGGAGCACATGGCAAAGAAGGCCTGGGCACCTCATGGTGGCCAAGAAGTAAAAGAGCATGGAAGTGTCCAGGGTCCAAATTTTCCCTTCAAGAGCAATCACCCAATGACCTAACCCTACAAGTAGGTTCCACCTCTTAAAGATTCTGCATCTCCTAACAGCACCACAATCTGGGGACCAAGTTGTTTCCACAGGTTTTGGGGGGATATTTCAGATACAAACTACAGCAGGCGATAACTACAAATCCCTGTTAACTGTTGGCAATTTACCTAACTGTATACATTTTTCTGGTGAGACAGAGCTCCTCTAAGAATCCTCAGCCTAAAGAAAAATATATATATTAAAATCTATTGCTGTAGGGGCTGGAGCAGTAGTTCAGAGATTATGGCGCTTGCCTGGCAAGCGCAAGGATGTGGGTTCAAACCCCAGCACCAAGTATACAACTAAGTGTTGGAGCAATGAAAGCCACATGAAAAACTAAATAAAATTGATCCTTTCTCTCTCTCACTCTCCCTTAAAAAAAAAAAAAAAAAAATACGGGCTGGAGCAGTGGCTCAGCGGTTTCGGCGCTTGCCTGGCATGCACGAGGACCCAGGTTCAGACCCCAGCACCACATACACAATTAAGTGTTGGAGCAACTAAGGGCACATGAAAAACTAAATAAAGCTGTTTAAAAAAAAATACTATTACTGTAAAAGAAATAAGAGTTTGTCCTAGTGACAAAGTAGACTGCGAAATAAACTGAACCTGTATATTCCTACAGAGGGAGAAAAACTAGAAAGTACAATAAGTACTTAATGTGTTTTTCTATATTCAAAAATGTGCTTGCTTTTTGAAACCCAAGCATTAAATGAACATGTTGCTGAGTACGTCAAAATTACCTAAAACAAGGGGCTGGAGTGGTGGCTCAGCGGTTATAGCACTTGCTCTGCATACACAAGTACACGGGTTCAAACCCCAGCAATCACATACACAACTAAATGTCAGAGCAATGAAGGCCATGTGAAAAACTTAATAAAATTGATTCTCTATGTCTCTCTGACTGCCCTTCTCTCTTTAAAAAAAAAAAAATTTACCTAAAACGAGTCTGGCACAGTGGCACACACCTGTAATCCCTGTTACCAAGCAGGCTGAGGCAGGAATATCACAAGTGCAAGTCCAGCCTCACCAAACAGGTGAGACCCCCAACTCAAAATAAAAAGTTCCAGAAATGTAATTCAGTGGTAAAGCACCCCAAGGTTCAATCCTCAGTAATAAAATAAATAAATAAATATAAGATATGATTACTGGGGCTGGAGCGGGTGCTTGGTGGTTACAGCACTTGCCTGGCACACACCAAGTACAGGAGTTCAAACCCCAGCACCACATATACAACAAAGTCTCAGAGCAACAAAAGCCACCTGAAAATTAAATAAAAATTGTTTTTTTTTTCTCTCTCTCTCTGTCCCTCTCTCTTAAAAAAAAAAAAAAAAGTCATCGCTTCTTGGCCTTTTGGCTAAGATCAAGTGTAAAAAAAAATGATTACTATGGTATATGAATTTAAAATAATTTAACATGTTTAGAGCCAGGCACGGTGATACATGCCTATCTTCCCAGCGACTCAGGAGGCCAAGGCAAGATTACCCTGATACCAGGAGTTATAGGTGAGCATGGGCAACTTACAAGTCCCATATCTCTTAAAGACAAAATAAAATAAAAAGGACTGGGGATGTAGCTCAGTGGTAAAGTTCCCCTTGGCTCAATCCCCATTACTTTAAAAAAAAAAAAAAAAAAGAATAAAAGAAAAAGGTCAGGACCATAGCTACTATTAAAACAAAAAACAACCTACCAAGAGTCAGAGTAAATATGTAGAAGAGTTCTGCTCTGTGCATCATTGATGGGAATGTAAAATGGTATAGCTGCTGCGGAAAACAGTATGGCAATTCCCAAAAATGTAAAAGTATGAGCCACCAATTCCACTTTGGGGTATATGTTTAAAATAACTGAAAACAGTGCTTGAAGAGATATTTGTATACCCATTATAATAGTAGCATTATTTGCAATAGCTAAAACACGAAAGCAATTAAGCATCCATCAAGAGATACATGGATAAGTAAAATATGATATATAAATATAATTATTCAGCCTTTAATAGGAAAGGAAATTCTACAATATGCTACCACAAAAAAAAAAAAAAAAAAAAAAAGGATGAACGTTAAGGACCTTATGCTAAGTGAACTAAGCCAGCCACAAAAAGATAAAAAACTTTGAGATTCACTTACATGAGCTACTTGATCAAAATCATAGACACAGTAAAATGATGACTGTCAGAGGCTAAGGAGAGGAAAAAACAGGGAATACAGAGTTTCAATTTTACAAGATAAAAGAGTCTTGGGAAGGATGAGTTATATTGCACATTATTATTGTATTTAATAATCACTAAAATATACACTTAAAAATGGTTAAGATGATAAATTTAATGTTACATGTATTTAAACACAATTTAAAAATTGGGAAAAAAGCTTAGGAACATAATGAAAAAGTATGAGTTAGGTTTCCAGTTTAATTGCTAGAATATTGATCTTACAGTTTCTTCATCTGAATCCTCCTGGCTCTCCCTTGCAAGCAACACTTTTGCCATTTTCTCCAAGTTATACAACCCCACATCTCTGTACCTGTAATATTTCCTCTGCCGTAAAACTTCCCCTCTCCCATAACAAATCCTACCATTAAATGTATATATAACACACCAATAAAAAATACAGGAATAAAAACTTGTCTTTCACTTGGCTAATATCTACTCATTCTTCAACTCTGAGATTATATCACACTTCTCAAGATACATTTCCCAGGTTAAGTTTTTCTTTCCAATGTGCCACCATAATACCTAGTATTTACCTTTCCCACCATGACATCTGTACTAAATTTATCTGTGTATTTCATCATAGACACATTAATCAATATTCAATTTATATGTGTCTTCCAGATAAATTCTTTAATATCTTTACTGTTTATTATTAGCCTGACCCAATAGCCCTGAACATGTCAAAATATACTTTTATATTAGGCAAATTAAATGGGAGGAGGAGGAGGAATCTGTAAAAGCTACAACTACAAATCTTCTAGTAGAAAATATTTGTGACCTTGAGTTGGGAAAATATTTCTTTAAATGTAGAATGCAAACACCACAGAATAAAATGTATAAATTGGACTTCATCAAAAAATTTTAAAGGAGGGGCTGGAGTGGTGGCTCAATGGTTATGGCACTTGCCTGGCATGCATAAGGAGCCAGGTTCAAACCCTAGTACCACATACACAACTAAGTGTGGCGCAATGAAAGACTAAATAACATTGATTCTCTTCAAAAAAAAAAAAGAATTGTTTAAAGGAGAAGCCAAATAACAGACTGAAAGAAAACTAAAGGACTCTTATGCAATAATAAAAATGCAACTCAATTTGAAAAAAGGCAACATTTTAAGATACTTCACTAATGAAAATATACCAATTACAAGAAAACACATGAAAAGACACTATCCAATAATCCCATTTCTCAGTATTTACACAAAAGAAATTAATACATGCCTCAAAACTTGTATATTTCAATGCTCACAGCCATTTTATTCATAATAGGCAAAACATGTAAACAACACAAAGTCCATAATCTGGAAAACAGATAAACAATTTGTTCTATACAATGGAATACTAGTCACCAATAAAAAATGGAATAACTACTAATACAACAACAGAGATGAATCTGAACATTATAGTAGGTTCAAGAAACCAGACACAAAAAGTTGTATACTGTAAAATTCCATTTACACGAAATTCCAGAAAACTAGAGATCAGCAGTTGCCAGGAAGTTTGGGGAGAAGAGGTTGACTACAAAGAGACACAAAATTTTTTAAGGTGATGGAAATCTATATCCTGGCTATGGTGTTGGTTATATGACTGTATCCACTTGCCAAAACTCATGAAATTGTACACTTAAAAGTGGTTGAGTTTTATTGTATATAAATTACATCTTAATAAAATTCATTACAAAAAGTGATATTCAGTTTCTATCTCATTAATTACGAAAAGAACTTTAATGCATGCAGTTTAAATTTTAAATTTAAGCATTTTCTACATAACACAAAATTAACATTAAGATCTGAGCAAGTTACCATAGGAAATATACAGCAGAGATTGTTTTGATCTCTTACTAATTGTAAAACTCAAACAAAACCTAAGATTTGCCTGAACCTATCCAAATTTGTTAAAGAAGCAAATTACAAATTACTACTCATTTAGACAAGACATAACAACTTTAGATATAAAAAGTGTTTTCTCAATGAGTTTCATAATGCAGTAGAGTGGTGAGTTTTAATTTTAGGTAAAAACTGTCAAAGACTTTCTAAAAAGATATACTTCTAATTTGTAACAAATTTATACAGTTTTCAGCAACAAAATTTGTAGTAAATTATTTACAAATACTGAAGAAAGACGTAAGTCAAGAATCAAAATTCTGGTGTGCACTCTGCTTTCAGATGCTTTGACAATACTATTGCACTGCTAGCTGTAAAGTACAGTAGTGCAATAAAGTCAGAGCATTCGTTAGCAGTAGTAAGTAGGAAAGGAATACAAAAGAACCTTGCATCAGTTGAAGCTTCCATGTGAAAAGAATTTAAGTTGGGTTGTCATTTTGGTCAGAAGACATCCGAAATATAAAGACATTTATATCAATGTAGTATTGTTTCTAAACTACCATTAACACTGAAATATAAACATGCAGAGAGATAAAGAAATTTTAAAATGTCTTGAGCCTTAGTAGAAATTAACATAGGTGTGATCAATACCTTCGGCTTGGTATTCACAAACCAGATATAAGTACTAAGTCAAAGTTGTGAAAAAGTTTTCTGTTCTCTGTTCAGATGCTTTGTTGGTTAGCTCCTTTTCCAAAGCAATTAACTGATTACCTGCCATATAAAACAAGCCCTTTGAATAAGAATGTTGAAGAAAACAAATGAAAAATAAAACAATAAAATTGTCAAATTTCTATATACTCAATCTATATACTCTGGATTCTAAACTACAACTCAAAACACATATACACACACACAGAGCGGAAAAAAGGATTCGTTGGGTGTGGTAGCACATGCTTGTAATTTCAGCAACTCTGGAGGATGAGGCAGGAAGATCACAAGTTTAAGGCCAGCCTCAGGGAGACCCTGTCTCAAAAACAAAAAGAACTGGGGATGTAGTCAGTGATACACTGCTCCTGTGTTCAAACCTCAGTACCAAAAATCAAAGTACTTACCAATTTATGGCTTTTTTAATCTCAAGAGTTTACTGAGGGGACTGGAGCAGTGGCTTAGTGATTACGGTGCTTGTCTGGCACACCAGAGGACATGGGTCTGAACTCCAGCACCACATAGACAACAAAGTGTCTGAGCAATGAAAGCCACATGAAAAACTAAGTAAAATTGATTCTTTCTCTCTCACTGTCCTTCTCTCTCTTTAAAAAAAAAAGGGGGGGGGGAGGTTACTGAGGGAGCTGGGCACGGTGGCTCAAGCCTGGAATCCCAGCAACTCAGGAGACTAAGGTAGTGAGAGGATCACTAATTCCAAGCCAGCCTTAACACCTTAGCGAGGCCCTAAGTAACTCAGTAAGACCCTGATTCAAAATGAAATATAAAAAGGACTGGGGGATGTGGCTCAATGGTTAAGCACCCTGGGTTCAATCGCCAGTATGAGGGGGAAAAAAAAGCTTACTGAAGAATATTTTAAAAAAGAAGAACACTGCCAGGGAATCAATATAAGCTAAACACAAAAACATTAACCCAACCGAATTGAATTTTATGGAAGGTTGTTTTTTTTTTATTTGAACCCACATGCACATAACCAGTGTGCAACATCCTCAGCCTTTTTTAATTATTTATTTTGAAACAGGGTCTCACTAAGCTGCTGAGGCTGGCTTCCAACTTGAGATCCTCCTGTCTCAGCCTCCTGAGCTGCTGGAATTAAAGGCATGAGGGGCTGGAGTGGTGGCTCAGCGGTTACAGCACTTGCCTGGCATGCACAAGTACACAGGTTCAAACCCCAGCACCTCGTACATGAGGAAGTATCAAAGCAACAAAGCCACATGAGAAAAAAAAAACTAAATAAAAATTGATTCTGTCTCTTTCACTGTCCATCTCTCTTTAAAAAAAATAAAATAAAAATAAAGACATGAGCCACCACACCCAGCTGGAAGGGGGTTTTAACATTTAAGATTTGTATCTTAAATATAAACATAAATCTTAAACATAGAAAAAAATCCATTTCTTCCAAAAGGAGCTTGAGATATAAACAATAAATTTCCTTAAAGTCAAATATAAACTCAGAAAATAGAAATAGTATCATACAGTCAGGTATGGTGGCACATGTCTGTAATCCCTGCTACTTAAGAGGCTAAGGTAAGGTAGGAGGATCACAAGTTTCAGGTCAGCCTGGGCAACTTGGTAAGACCCTGTCTCAAAAAATAACAAGGGTCTGGTATGTTCTAAGTGGCAAGAGAGGCCCTAGCTTCAAATCCCAGGGATTGTAGGGGTTGGGAGGATTGGTAAGGCTAACATAGTATCACACAATACTTGCGTACAATCACTAACAGTACCACAAAAGGAAGGCCCTAGACAAATATCAATCAATAAGTGAAGAGAAAATAGAAAAAAGATCACCCAACAATGAGCTTATTTCTCCATTAGTAATGTTGACTGATACAAAAATAAATTTCCATTATTTTCACCAACCTTCCTTTAAATGGTTCAGTTAAGCTACTTAGCTGGATCACCCCTACCAAGAAACAGACTCAAATTCAGGACAACTAGAACATAAGGAATCCTGGGCTACAAAACTCAAAATGAGAATATTTAACTCTGTTAACCAAGTAGCAGATTTTAAAGACAAGTGTTTAAAAGACAAATGTTTAACATTGTGAACTGGAAATTAATACAAACAAGAAAATAAGAAAAAAATATTAAATTATGGGGCTGAGCAGTGGCTCAGTGGTTGGGGTGCTTGCCTGGCACGCGAGAGGATTTGAGTTCAAACCCCAGCACCATGTACACAACTAAGTGTCAGAGCAACAAAGGCCAGATGAAAAACTAAATAAAATTGATTCTCTTTTAAAAAGAAATAATAATATTAAATTATGAGGATCAGGCTGTCTGTTTACAAAACTAGGATAACTTTTTCAAGGTTAAATAATATGCATTCTCTTTTCACCTATTAAATATTCAATATTGGTCTCCTGGAAAATTCTTTATTTAGTAATATAAAACAAAAAAACAAAAAATAAAATTGCACAGGAAATCATTTACCTTTAGAATCTTTAAAACTACACTGGTTCTGATTCACAGATAAAAGTTTTTTGTTTTTTGTTTTTTTAAGAAAGAGGGAGCAGTGTGAGAGACAGAGAGAAATAATTTTTATTTAGCTTTTCACATGACTTTTGTTGCTCTGAGACTTCATTGTGTACATGGATGCTGGGGTTTGAACTCACGTACTTGCGCATGCAAGGCAAGCACCGAAACCCCTGAGCCACCGCTCCAGCCCAGATAATTTTTTAAACGAATATGGCCACCTGTAATCCCAGCAACTTGGGATACTGAGGCAGGAAGATCACAAGTTCAAAGCCAGCCTCAGCAACTTAGGAAGATCCTGTCTCAAAATAAAATATAAAAAGGGCTAGGGATGTGGCTCAGAGGTTGAGCACTCAAAGGTTCAATTCCCAGTATAAATATGAAAACAGAAAACGAACATGGCAAATCTGAAGATGAGATGCACCATCCTTTACTATCTAGTCAGTACAAACAGTAATATTAAAAACCATTATAAGGTGGCTCAGCAGTTATGGTGCTTGCCAGGCATGGGCAAGGACCTGGATTCGAACTCCAACACCACATATACAACGAAGTATCAGAGCAACAAAAGCCACATGAAAAACTAAATAAAACCAATTCTCTCTTTCTCTCTCACTTTCCCTCTCTCTCTTTAAACAACAACAAAAAAATAATGAAAACTCCAATTCACTTTTAAATCTTAATGATTATGAAAACAAACCAAAACTTGGAAAAGGAAAAAGTTACTACTAATTTACTTGCAAGAAACTTAAGTTCAAACCCCAGCAGCACGTACATAATGAAGTCTCGAAGTCTAGGAGCAATAAAGTCCACATGAAAAACTAAATAAAAATTGTTTCTCTCTTTCTCTCTCTCACTGTCCCTCTCTCTTTAAAAAAAGAAAAAGAAACTTAAGAAAATAACAACAAAAAAACCTGCTTTCTAGTCTTCATCTCTTCAAAAGGAAATTTAAAAGCTACCCCATAATTTAAACATCTAAAAGTTTAAAAGTCTGGCTAGGTCCTAACTTTCTAAAAACCTCCATTTTTCAAAATGCTTACTTATTTTTCTTTTAAAATAGAATTTGTGTACTTTAAAGAAAAAAGAATTGAAAGAATGCAAAAGCTAGAAAAGGCTTAAAAATAAACAGCCAACTGGGAAGGGAGAAATTTGTTAAAAGCAGAATTAGCATCATGCATCATATAACAATTAGGCAGAAATAACTGTATCCAGATAGAGGAACTAAAAATGGGGGAGAGGGAAAAAACAGTCTTAACATTTATGTCTGTTGATATAATCAAACTCTGATCTTTGACTTTTCAACTGTTTTAAAAAAAAATACAGTAATAAAAAAAACAAAAACAACCCTTTACTAAATATTCATTATTGCAGGTTGGAAAACTGCAGAAAGAAAATCCTTTCCCATCTCTCTCTGCTTCCATCCCCACCCCACACTCCCTCCACAAAGAATGTTTAAAAAAAAAAAAACTGAAGTCTTCAAATGTGTATATGACCTGGTGCTTCAATTCCTTAACAAATCAAATGAAAATAATAAAATAAATCAAGGCTTCACATTTTCTGGGGTTGAACTGGGGCGGTTAAGGTGCTACAGGATCACCACAGATCCTTTCCAAGTAAGAAGTTGAGACTCATCATTCCCCTTGGAAAGAGCAGTAGGCGCACACAAATCATAACATCAGGGAACAGCAGGGAGGAGGAGGGACAGACTGAAGCTGGAGAAGAAAGAAGTTTTCTTTTTTTTTTTTTTATTTGATCTTGTTTTCTTTTAAAAAAAAGAAAAAGAAAAAATCGACAGGAACGCAATGAAGAGTACTTCCTCCAACTTCCACATTTTTAAAGAATCCCGCCCGGTCTGAAAACACTGCTAAGGCAAGAGAAAAATAAAGAGTGAAGACAGAAGAAGGGAGCCAAGGAAAAAAAAAAAAAAAAAGCGCGGGCTATGAAGCTGGCAGTGCAGGGACGGGAGGGAGGGAATTGAGCGGACAAGTGAGGGCAAACCCGGGGAAGAAAACCGGGGCAGCCCCTCAGCTTGGCGCCCTCGGCAGGCCAAACACAACAGCAACCAGGGACTGCTTTCCAGTTCCGCGCCCCCGCCCGCGCCTTTCGCGGACGAAAGGCAAGGAGCGAAGTGCCTCGCCGGCTCCAGTGCCGCCCGCTCCCCAGGACAGCAGCTCAGTTCAGATCCCACCGCTCCGACCCCTCGTTCACCCAGGGCTTGCCTCCTCCGGGCCAAACACGCACGGTCTACGGCTCCGTGGCCGCTAGGAAGTTGTACACGCACCAGTCTAGCATCCTTTCTCTGACTTTCTCAGCCCCACCTCGAAAACAGGAACGGTTCGGCCCCAGAGGGGTTCTTCCTGCGCCCCCTTCCCCGGCTTACTGCCCGTCGCTCTTTCTTAACCTCTTTCTTGGGGCGTTTGTAGATCTTTCCCGTCACATTTTTTTCGGGGTGGGGGGGAGCAGAAATACAAAAACCGCTACTTCCACTAAGAGCAGTTCCTTGAGGGACAGAAAAGTGAAGGCATGGAACAAGGAATTCTAAAGGCCCCACACCCTCGGCATCTCCCGCCATTTCCCTCACGAGTTTCCCGGATGTAACCTTCCCCCGCGGCGGTTGAGAGACCAGGCGGTGGCGGCTCCCTTTGGTGCAGGAGGAGGGAACTCGAATTTGGTCCAGCCTCCGCTGCCTAGAGTTTCCAGCGACTCCACTTTGCGCCCCACCTTCGAGGCCATCGGGGAAAAATTAATTACCCAGTAGGTCTCCTTCACTTTGCACTCACCATCAGTTCGAGCTTATCGACCTCCGCCTCCATGTTGAATACTTGACATTCCTCAGACCGCGGCGGCGCTTAAGCTGCAAGCCGTACCAGCACTGAGGGTCTCTATTGGACAGCTGTCACTCAATGTTTCGCACTCATTGGCTCCTCTGTTTCATTGGCGCCCGCCCATTGGCGAGTGGGTACCGCCCCTCCGTATGAAACACCTTTTTCTGTTGGGCAAAGACACAAAACGCCGCTGGAGGATTGGCTGCTGTACATACTTTTTTTTTCCATTGGCTACCCTCTCTCCTTCACTTTCAATTTCATACTTAGGGCTCCGCAGAGAAGAGCTTTCCATTGGAGCAATCAGAAGAAGAACCTACCAATTACACGGAAGCTTCCACCGACAGCAAAGAGGACTGGACACACCTTCTTTCCTCTCGAGCTTCCCCTCCCCTGCTCTCTCGGCTTCCCTTTATTCATACTACAAGCGCCTCCTATCTGAATGGCTAGAGCGTGGTTCTATCTCAGCCAATCATAAACCAGCCTGTAGCCCTACAGGACCAGGAGAGCGAATCGTAGAAAGACCTCGTCTACGATTGGTCTCTCCCTGACAAGGATTTAATTTTGAATTTTTCTTTATGGCGTGGAAGAGGCCACTGCCGGACTCCATCTAATCCCCAGGCTCTTAGAATAGTAAGTGCAGGGACGATTCTTTCTTTGTTACCCGGGCTCGAGTCTTCCGTAACTGGGCCAGTTGCTGCTTGTGTTTTTATGGTTTACCGGGGGAGGGTATGGTTGGGGGGATGAAGCATAAAAAAGGTTTGGGGCTGGGGAAGAACTGCTGGACTTGTCTCCCTTCGAGTCATTCTTCTATTTAATTAACAATTTGTGTTGTGGAACGAAGCATCTGTCTTCCTTTTGCTCGTCCCTTTATATCTTTTCTACACAAAGTGGCTTCACAGGCCAGCGACATTGGCATGATTTGATCCCTTGTTACAAATGCAAAGGACTCCACCCAGACTTTCTGAATCAGAATATGAATTGCAATAAGATCCACTACCACCCCCGTGATTCCTATGTACATTAACGTTTGAGTAGATAAATTTCTTGGCTGGGTGTATTATAATGTACCTTGATACAGTCTTTTTTTTTTAATTAAGAGAGAGGGACAGTGAGAGAGAGAATCAATTTTATTTAGTTTCCTTGTGTACGTGGTGCTGGGATTCGAACTTGTGTTCTTGCACATGCCAGGCAAGCGTGATAACCGCTGAGCCACTGCTCCAGGCACTTGATACAGTCTTAATACCACTGGACGTTCTATGAAACAGTCAATTTTAAGTGTGCCCTTAAAATTGCCCTTAAAAATCCCATACAGGACCTCAGGGACCTGTGATCTCTGCTGAGAAACAAGAGGAAACTCGAAAAGCAATGCTACATGAAATAAAGTGTAAAATTAATATAAGTAAGTACCAGAAATAGTGCTGTGGTGTTCAAAATGAACGAATTGAACTGGTAGTATAAGAGGCCTCCATAAAAATAGGAAGATGGTAATGAAATGTAACTGTCATTTCCTTTCCTGCCACAGCCTTGGAAGTCTCCTATAAGCAAAGAATTTTTCATATTAGGTGGAGTTTAAACAGAAGCAGCAGTGCCAACTCCTGCAGAAGATTGTAACTCTTTATTATTATTTATTGTGTCTTCCTACTTGAAAAGTTTGAGACTTATCTTTAACCATTAAGATATGTTCTAATTTTTTTTCTTAGAGCAACAGTAAGAGAGAAAGAGAGAATCAAATTATATTTAGTTTTTCACATGGCTTTCATTACTCTGACACTTTGTTGTGTATGTGGTGGTGCTGGGGTCTGAACCTGCATCCTCCTACATGCCAGGCCCCCAATATGTGTTGTAATTTGAAGAATGAAAAATCTCTAACCAATAGATTTTCTGGTATTTAATTAAAGCATTAACAACAACAACAACAACAAAATTTGTTCTCTAACACTCAGAAGGAGTGATTTCTTTTGTTTATTTATTGAATGAAATATTATTTAATGCCTGTTCTAAGTGCTAAGGAAACAAAGATGAATAAAATTTATCCTACCCTTAAAAAGCTCATCATGGTCCAGGTGGATGCAAACATGCAAACAAAAATCGCAATGCAATAGTAAAGGTGTATATAAAGTACTGTAGAAGCACAAAAGTGGTGGCATTTCAGTCTTTATAAATTCTTAAGGACAGAGACTATGTTGATCTTGTACAGAATTGTATCCCATCACCTAGCATAGTACCTGAATGATTATATTTTAATTTTTTAAATGTTTGTTTTTGAGTACTGGAATTTAACCCAGGGGTGCTTTACCACTGAGTTACATCCCCAGCTCTTTTTATTTTTAATTTTGAGATAGCGTCTCACTAAGTAGCTTAGGTCCTTGCAAGTTGCCAAGGCTGTCTTTGAACTTGTGATCCTCCTGCCTCAGCCTCCCAAGTTACTGGGATACAAGCATGAGCCATCATGCCTGGCTACCTGATGGATTTTAAACACACAACTAATTTCTATAAGATAAAAGTAGCAAAAGTCTTGAAAGCTAGATTTAAGATGATTGGAGGACATTCCAAACAGAGAAAGGCTAAACATTATAGAAAGTATTTGGTGTTTAGTATACCTAAAGTACAAACTGCATGTCACTAGAAGAAATGAGGATTCAAAGGGCTAAGTTGTGAACAGCTTTGAAAGACATGCTAAGGAATATAAATATAGTGCTAGATATCAAATTCCAGGGCTTTGCACATGCTAAGCAAGCACTCTACTACTGAGCAATATCTCCAGTCCCTACAATTGCTAAAGAAAAAAAAATCATACTTGTTAGAGCACAGCGAGGAAGACTTTATTCAGGACCATTACAATAGGTATGGGGTCCACTACAATGGTGTCCCCCCTCCTCTCTTTGGAGTGGAAGAGAGATTGGGCTCAACTCTGAATACAACATAGGCATAGGAAATTTATAGATAAGGAACAAAGTTCATGGATGGAAAATTACTGAGAGAAAAAAAGAAGTAAGGGAGTTTTGTTTTTTCGGGGGTTTTGTTTGTTTGGTTTTTGTTTTTGTTTTTTTGCCTGAATAGACTAAATAGGATTCATACTGAAGACAGACTAGGGTGATCAGAGAGGATGGGGTGATGGAGGAAGATGAAGAACCTTATAATTTGGGGGAAGGTGAGGGGATGGTTTTTGCTAAACTGATCTGGCAGGTTTCTTTTCTTAAACTAAATTTTATAAGAAAATACAAAGATAACCAGGCGTAATGGCACACAACGGTAATCCCAGCAGCTCAGCAGTCTGAAAGCAGGAGAATCGCAAATTCAAAGCCAGTCTCAACACCTTAGCAAGCCCCTGTCTCAAATAAAAAATAAAAGGGACTAGGGATGTGGTTCAGTGTTAAGTGCCCCTGGGTTTAATCCCTGGTACCAAAAGAAAAGAAAAGCATTCTGTTAATTTTGGGCCTGACAGTTGGTTCAGCAAGACACTGTCAAGACTCCTCACTTCTAGAAGGACTGTTGATATATTACCCTTTGCCATTAGGGATAGCCTCTGCAAGTCCAAAGCTCAAAGCTGTTGAAACCAGAGCACTTCTTGGTTTTTATAATCCACAGCAGAGTGGGAGAAAATTCTGCAGCTAGTGGAAACAGCATTCAGCAAGTATAGAGCTGCATATCAAGTGCTGAAAGGTTAGGGATTCAACAGAAGTAGAATGAAAGTGTATTTTAAAGGCTGAACGTTCCTATTCAACTGTAAGTTTGAAGGTAAGGAGGGCCAGGCCTTGAGACCAGTTTTTCTTTCTGCTACTTGAATATCATCTTTGTTCTCAGTTAGCAACTAAAACCAGCAAAACCCTTCTGGAGCTTCAGATCAAACTAGCTCAGATTTTATTAATTTTTCTTCAGTAAAGGATATGGATTAAAATACAAATGCTAGATAATCTATATATAATCTCTCTATAGGCAGATAGATTATTTTATACCAGGGATTGAACCCAGGGGTACTTAACCACTGAGCCCTTGTTATATTTTTATTTTGAGACAGGGTCTCACTAAGTGACTCAGGGCCTTGCTAAATTGCTGAGGCTGGCTTTGACCTTGGGATCCTCCTGTCTCAGCCTCCCAAGCTGCTGGGATTACAGGCATATACCACCAAGCCCAGTGATAATCTTTTTAAGTGCTTCAAAATAAATTATTTAAAAACACTCAAGTCTTAAATTTTGGATAATTGTTATTTCATTTTATATTGACTATTTGAGCTACTATTGCACCATTGGCTACTAGAAAGAACATTGTCTTTGAAGACTATCAGATCCAGACTTTATACTTTATTCATTAACAGTGGGCATGTCATCTAATCTTTCCAACCATCAATTTATTCCTGTGTAAACATGGGAATAAAAATACTGTTTGTCAGGAATAATACTTTGCAGG
>PVKS010009010.1:0-65831 GCA_004027875.1 Aplodontia rufa | reverse complement strand
TTCTTTTCTTTCTTTTTTTTTTTTTTTTGCAAGATAATCTATTTATTTATTTATTTATTTTTTGAAGAGAAAGGGACAGGGGTTGGGGATTTAGCTCAGTGGCAGAGCACTTGCCCCAAGTTCAGTCCTCAGGGGTTGGAGCTGTGGCTCAGCGGTTACTGTGCTTGCCTGGCATGTGTGAGTATGTGGGTTCAAACCCAAGTTCGGTCCTCAGCCCTGAATAAAAAAAAAAAAAAAAAAGAGAGAGAGAGGGAGAGAAAGGGACAGTGAGAGAGAGAAAGAGAATCAGTTTTAGTTTTTCATGTGGCTTTCTTTGCTCTGACACTTTGTTGTGTATGTGGTGCTGGGGCTAGAACCCTCGCTCATGCCAGGCAAGCACCATGACCACTGAGTTTCAGCCCTGTTCTTTTAAAATTTTTAAAGTACCATACATGCTGGCACATGCTCCCAGAAATTTGGGAGACTGAGGCAGGAGGATCACAAGTTTGAGGCTAGCAAGGGCAACTTAGTGATACCCTGTCTCAAAAGAAAATAAAGAGGGTGGAGATGCAGGTCAGCATCAGAGTCCTTGCCTAGCATGTGTGAAGCCCTGATTGAATGCCAATACCATAAACAAACAAATAACAGCTAAAATTAAAACAACTATAACCTGGGTATAGGTGGGCATAGACAGTTGGAGAAAGTCTTGAAGGGGAGCAGTGGTTAGCAGCACCCTCTGGACTCAGGTACTTGGCCTAATGGTGCTTCTTGCCCTGTTCAATCCCAGGCATCAGAAGAAAACTGAAGAAGGCTTTTTTGTACCAGGGCTTGAACCCAGGGGCACTAAACCACTGAGCATATCCCCAGCCCTTTTTATTTTTTATTTTGAGACAGGGTCTATGTTGCTTAGGGGCTCAGTAATTTGCTGAAATAGGCAATTTGAAATACTTCAAATTGAGACAGGCAACTTGAAATACTTCTGCTGGGATTACAGGTGTACACCACCATATCCAGCTGAAGAAGGGCTTTCTGGTGAAGAAGTCTCTTGTGGGTTCTGGTTCCAGATCTGGGTTCTATGGCTGTGTGCCTTTTTTTTTTTTTTTTTTTAAGAGAAAAAGTGTGTGTGTGTGTGTGTGTGTGTGTGTGTGTGTGTGTGTATGCATGTGTGAGAATCAATTTTTATTTAGTTTTTCATGTGGCATTTGTTGCTCCAACACTTTGTTGTGTATGTGGTGTTGGGGTTTGAACTCGCGTACTTGCGCATGCCAGGCAAGCCACTCCAGCCCCTGTGTGCCTTTCTTGCCCCAGTCATTCTCCACCATCAGAGGAAGCAAATCTGAAGTGTGGGACTCCCTGAGGCACAGGACCCTTGGCAGGGCACTGATTTGTCAGGTCTAGGTGAAGACTGAGGAACATTATATCCATTTTCAGCCACTTTCCTTAGAGTTAAGAACTGCATAGGTCTGTCTTCCAAGTTTTCACAGGAAAAAGTTTTTCCAAAAATTCTGGTATGTTGTCAAATATCTAAACTACAATATCCATTTCTTTGCCACAGGCTGTCCAAATTCCACATTTTAGTTTATTGTTGTGGTAGCAACCCTGCTTTTTTTTTTTTAATTTTTTTCATGGTACTGGGGATTGAACCCAAGGGTGTTCTATCCTGAGTTACATCCCCATCCCTCTTTTATTTATTTAATTTTTTGAGACAGAGTCTAAGTTGCTCAGACTGGCCTCGAATTCGAAATTTTCCTGTCTCAACCTCCTGAGTTGCTGGGATTACCAGTGTGTGTCCCTGCGCCTGACCAGTTGCTAGTCTTTATGTCTATGTCTTTTTAGTTAACTAAAATGCTTTCTTTGGTTGGTTTGTCAGAAAGGGCTCATGGAAACAATAGTATCTGAGTTCACATTATTCCTGACAGTTTCTCTACAGCCTTTACCCTTGAAGATAAGTTTGACGAACACAAAATCTCTGTGTTTTTTTTTTTTTTTTTTTTTGTTTGGTTGCTTGTTTTTGTTCTTTGAGTGTCTTGAATATGTTACTCAGTTGCTTTCTGGTATAAAGAGGTAACTAACAGAAATTATACACACACACACACACATATATATATATATATACATTTTTTGGTGGCAATATGATTTATTTATCTTTACTTGGTGTTTCTTTTTCTTTTCTTTCTTTTTTTTTTGGGAGTGTTGCTAAATGCAAATAATTATTTCTTTTTCTTTCACATCTTATATTTTCAGAATGCAACTTCTCTATATTGACCATTCTGAGTTTTCCCAAGTATGTGGCTTGTTGTTTCAATATATTATTTCAAGTTCTATGGTTATATTCACATAGTGATTTACAAAATGTTGCCTCATATTTTCTGTGATTTGCCTCTTCTGGTCTGTTTCCTCACTTTTATTTGGACTTTCTTCCTATTCATCTCTATCCCTGCTATTTTATTCAGGCAGCTTCTTTACCTTCCAGGGCTTTGTCTTGGAAGGAGTTAGTAGTTCTGAAAGTTTATAGGGCCTGGTCTGCCTCTCACTGTGAGATCTTGTATCTCTGGGGTCACTGGTGAGCAGGACTCTATAGGATTGCTTCGGGGCTTCCAGTGAAAGTTGGTAACTGGGGGTTTCTCCTGTTTTAGGTTGGTTGGAAGCAAAATCCTTCCCTTTAGTTCCCTGTGCACAGATTCTGATCCTAGAATCAAGCCAGAGAGCTTGGATTTGTGGATTCGTAGGCGCACCTTGCCCATCCAGGCTTGTGGAGATTTTCAGGGGTCTTGGGTTTGCTATCTCAGTTGTACTTTGTTGCCATCATGGTCTTCCCTCACTCCACTAGTTATGACGTTAGTTTCTTTCTTTCTTTCTTTTCTTTTTTAAGGAAAGAGCAACAGAGAGAGAGAGAGAGAGAGTCAGTTTTATTTAATTTTTCATGTAACTTTCATCATTCTGACACTTCGTTGTGTATGTAGTCCTGGGCTTTGAACCCATGTCCTCGCACATGACAGGCAAGTACTGTAACCACTGAGCCACCAATCCAGCCCTGACATATGTTACTTTCATGATCAGACAATTTTTTTTTTTTTTTGGCGATGCTGAGGATTGAACCCTGGACCTTGTGCATGCTGACTACACACTGCAACTGAACTACATCTTAGCCTTATCATTCAATTCTAAAGCATTTATAATGTCAACAAAATTTCCTTTTTAGCCCAAATAAGCTATAGCTCAGGTAGCTGTCAGCAGCTTTTATTTGATCAGCATCTATTTTCTATGGGAGAAACTATTCCTAAGCTGTTACTGGATGAGGTTCAAGGAGGTACCCAGAAGGGATTAGGGGACCCCCAACTCAGCCCTGGCAGGTTCTTACACTACAGAAAGGAATGTCAGTGTATATCAAAAGAGGCACGAGTACAGACTTATTTAGGAAAAAAAGGAGGATTATTCAGCAAAGCAAATAATAGAACAGGATACATGCTCAAAGAGAAGAGAATTGAGTGCTTGAGAGTTAGAGACATGCTTTGTGGGGGGCGGTGTCCCAGGCTTCTTTTAAAGGAAACCTTGTAAATGGTGAACAGGAGAAGCATAAGGGACTGACATCTGCCTGATGAACTCAATTCCTTTGATCAAGAAGTACAGAGCAGGCCATGGTAATCTGGTTCTTCTCAGAAACTTTAGGTTGATGTAATTTAGTTAATATATGGCACTTGGACTGTACCTATATCTTGGGTCTCTAACAATATTTCTCTCTTGGCTTTTTTTTTTTTTTTGGTATGTGTGGTACTGGGGATTGAACCCAGGAGTGCTTAACCACTGAGCCACATCCCCGGCCTTTTTTATATTTTATTTTGAGACAGGTTCTAGATAAGTTGCTGAGGCAACTCAAACTTGAGATCCTCCCACCTCAGCCTCCACAGATCCACAGTCACTGGGATCACAGGTGTGCACCACCACACCTGGCTATCCCTAGCCCTTTTTATTTTTTATTTATTTGTTTATTTTAAAGACAGAATCCGCTTTATTTAATTTTTCATGTAGGCTTCATTGCTCTGACACTTGGTTGTATATGTGGTGCTAGAGTTCGAACTCAGATTCTTGTACATGCCAGGCAAGCACTGTAACCACTGAGCCATCACTCCAGCCCTTATTTTTTATTTTCAAATGTTCTCGCTAAATCGCTGAGGATGGCCCTTGACTTATGATCCTCCTGCCTCAGGCTCCCAAGTTGCTGAGATTACATGAGTGTGCCACCATACCCGGCTCCAGGCTTCTATTAAGTAATCTGAAAATATGTTCCATGAGCAAACATTGTATATGAACATTAATTAACTGTATTTATGGTACTGCAAGACTTATTGGTCCTTTTAAGAATTTAAGTCTGGATGAAAACAGACTTGTGTGAGGTGAGGGCATTCTTGGAGTTTTTAAAGGTATAGTCCCTCTTCCTTCCCTGTTTGTCTGCATTTTACCAATCCTTATTTCTTCAATCCTACCTCAAAACCTTGAGCACAGATTCTGATTCTAGACCTTACAGACACTGGAGTACTTTTTGTACCCTAAGTGCCTGGCTGCCTCCTTTCCACCTCCACTAGGAACCTTGCAGCTTTGAGGCTTTAGGCCTGCTCTTGACTTTGTTTCTACTTCGCAAGGCCACAAAAATGATAATCATATTTTTTAGTTCTTTTTATGTTTTATCTATACTTGTCCCACAATTAGAACAGGGGGAGTGTCTAACGAGTGTACTCACAGAGCCATCTTGAGTCAGACTATCTCAAGGAACATTTTTGAATGTACAATGCACAGTGAACTGACATGACATTTTGAGAAAATGGAAATAAATAAGATATGAATAAATAAGATACTCTGAAAGAGATTAGAATCTGGTGAAAGAAAGTAAACTGATTTATTAGAAGCAGTTAGTAAATATCTATGTGAGTCCACAGGAAGAAGGAAGGATTTCCAAGTGAGGCAGCCAGGGAAGTTTTCTCAGAGGCAGTGGCTTTAAAACTAACCCTGTGTAGACACTGTAGTGAGAACGTGTACAGTGATTTAGGGACAGCAACCTTGGAACTGGAGCACAGATGCACCCTGATGAAGGGTGGAGGACGTACTCTGGGGGAGGAGTGGCTGGAGGTTGGTGTACAGGCTGTGAAAACCTCTCAGATCTAAATGCCAATCCTCACTGCCTCTAACTAAAGGTGTGAGCCTGGGTTTTCTCTGCCTGTTTTGTCCATAGGGAAGAAGTAAAGGATCTTCTGCCTCGTAGGGTTATTGTGAGGGTTATTGCTGGAAAGGGATGCATAGTCATAGCAGACTCTCAATAAATACTAGCTAGCCCATAACTATTATTAGCATTATGGAGGATCTTTAATGCCAAGCTATTAACTTTTTAAAAGTTTTGTTGAAGAACAATTTATGTAAAACAACAAACTAAGCCCTTCAATTTTTTTTCATTGTAAATGGGCACAATACCCATCCACACACAATATTATATATATATATATATTTTTTTTTTTTTTAAAGAGAGAGAGTGAGAGAGAAAGAGAGAATCAGTCTTACTTATTTTTTCATCTGGTTTTTGTTTCTCTGACACTGAGTTGTGTATGTAATGCTGTTAAGTAGTAGCTAGCAATGAGCAGTGAAATAAATGCATGGCAAAGTCACAAGTGTTCTGTAAATTAAGTTCTTCTTTAAACTGCTTTCAAAGTAGGTGAGAAAACAAAAGGGTAGTAGTTAAATTGTAGAAAATAAACAGAAGCAAAGGAACAAATTAGAAAATACATCAAAAGAAAAGGATTAATGGAACTACCTCTTGACAGGGTCCACTGGGGATGGTGTAAAGCTAAGAATTATGGCTAGAAGTCCTCCCATTTGTCTGGGAAGGAAGATTCCTTTAGGAGCTCAAGTCCACTAGGATAACTTCTGACCAGCTATTGACCCCAAGGCCCACATTAACATGTGATTGACTTGTAGATGACCCCCTAACCAGGATGGCCATTGTGACAGTTCCAGAGAGGAACAATTAGTCCAAATCTCCACCGCCCTACTTGGAGGACTTGAATACCTGATTAGTGAAAGTTGCTGAAGGAGGACCCCAGTTCTCCTGGTAGACATCAAACAGTAACAAATTTGGAGACAGCATTGTCTCCATTGTCACTCTCTGCTCAAAGAGAGCCTACTGTCTCTCTGTTGAGAGTGCCTTCTGCTTGAGTCTTACCTTGCTTTTACTTTACTTTCACCTTTCTTTCACTTTCACTTATAATAAAAGTTTTCTTGCATGACTTTTGGTGTCTGACTTCAAATTTTCTTTCATTGAAACACAAGAACTGAGGTCTGGAGTTACAGCTCCCCATTTCCCTGTAATAATGCTGGGGTTTGAACCCAGATCCTCGCACATACCAGGCAAGTGCTCTACCGCTGAGCCACCACTCCATGTATTTTATTTTTATGCAGTGCTGAGAATCAAACCTACGGCCTCACATGTTCTGGGCAAACACTCTACTGTTGAGCTACAACCACAGCCCCCAAGCTAAGCACTTTTCACTGCCACCCACTGGTCCTACTTCTGCCCTCTGGAGCAGCTCCTAGAATATTACCCAGATTATGATAGCCTTTATCTTTATAGTAGACAGAATAACAGAACCTCAAAGAGGTGTACTTCCTGGGCTGGGGATGTAACTCAATTGTAGAGCATTTGCCTAGCATGTATAAGGTCCTGGATTAGATCCTAGCACTGCAAAAAACAAATAAAACAAACAAACAAACAAACAAGCTGTCTACTTCCTAATCCCAGGAAACTCTGAATTTCTTGGATTTCATGGCAAAGGTGAACTAAGATACAGATGGAGGCTTTGAGCGGTCTCTCAGTGGTTAGAGCACTTGCCTGGTTTGCGCAAGGACCCGGGTTCAAACCCCAGCACCACATACACAACTAAGTGTTGGAGAAACGAAGGCCAGATGAAAAACTAATTAAAGTTGATTCTTTCTCTATCTCTTTCTCTCTCACTCTTTCTCTCTCTTAAAAAAAAATACAGATGGAATTAAATTTACCAATCAGGTGACCTGGATATGGACAGGTTATTCAGGATTAGATGGTGGGCCCAATGTAATAAAAAGAGTCCTTGTGAGTAGAAGAGGGAAGCAAAAAGGAGTAAGTCAGGGCTGGAGCAGCTGCTCAGCAGTACCCCAGGTTCAAACCCCAGTACCACATACATAACTATCAGAGCAACAAAAACCAGATGAAAAACTATATAAAATTGGTTCTCTCTCACTCTTCTTTTTTCTTTTCTTTTCTTTTTTTTTTTTTAAGAGAGAATCAATTTTATTTATTCATCTGTTTTTTTTTCTCTCCAATACCAGTTGTGTTATGTGGTGCTAGGGTTCAAACCTGGGTCCTTGCACATGTCAGGCAAGGGCTCCAACTGCTGACACACCACTCCAGTGTGCTCTCTCTCTGTCTCTCTCTGCCTTTTTTTTTTTTTTTTTTTTTAAGATAGTAAGTCAGAAGTCAGAAATGGCATCAGAAATACTCCCTGATGTTGCTGAATGTGGCTTTAGAGATGGAAGGGGTCATGAACCAAGGAATATGGGCAGCCTCTTGAAACTGATATCAGAGTTTATCAGGGTCCATTGGTTTGGTCTTTTATTCTAGGCCCAATAGACTAAACCAAAATGAAGTTATTCATACAAAATTTTCCTATCATGAAACCTAAACTATTTTTTTAAGAGAGAGAGAGAGAGAGACTAAATCAGTTTTATTATTTTTTTAAATCTGATTTTAGTTTCATCATCACTTAGTTATGTATATGGTGCTGGGATTCAAACCCCATGCAAGCCAGGGAAGCAGTTTGCCACTAAGCCACTGCTCTTGCTCCTTAAACTATTTATCTGATCGTCTGACCAATCAGAAAAGAAAGAGCAAAATAAAATTACCTAGTTTTTTTTGTTTGTTTGTTTGTTTTGTTTTGTGTCAGGGATTGAACCCAGGGCCACTTTATCACTGAACTACATCTGCAGTCTTTTATTTTTTGTTTTGAGACGGTCTCACTAAATTGCTAAGGGCTTGCTAAATTGCTGAGGTTGGCCTCAAACTTGTGATCTGACTGCCTCAGCCCCCAGAGTTGTTAGGATTATAGGTGTGTGCTACCACGCCAGGGTTCAGACTGCCTTGTTTTAATAAGCATAATAATGGTATTCCTTCTGCTTTCACCCTTACCAAAAAAAAGTAACCGGATGGTCACTAATCAATTATTTTTCCATTGTTGTATTTCCCTATATTTATTCCAACATTTTAAGGAATAGAGTGTTGCCTGATTATAGAATCAAAATTAGAGCCAATTAATTTATTTTTAAAGTTATTGTAATTTTGTCTTTTGACACTGGAAAAAGCAAGAAATAATAGTCTTTCCTACTATCTCTTTGGAACACAATCTTTGGAACATCTTGGTTTTAACCCAGTGAGACCCATATTGGATGTCTGGCCTCCAGAATTGAGGATGATTTTTTTGTCTTTTTTTGGGTACTGGTTTGGTACTGTTTTTTTTTTGTTTGTTTGTTTTTTGTTTTTTTTTTTAGAGAGAGAAAGAGAATCAATTTTTATTTAGTTTTTCATGTGGCTTTCGTTGCTCCAACAATTCATTGTATAGTGGTGCTGGGGTTTGAACCTGTGTCATCGTGCCAGGCAAGCGCCACAACCGCTCCAACCCCTCACCCCCACATCAGCTTTTGTTTTTGAAGAAAGTGTCTTGCCTGTTGCCAAAAGTGACGTGGAACTCTTGGGTTTGAGTGATCATCCCACCTCAGCTTCCAGAAAAGCTGGGATTACAGGCACATCGCACTGTGCCTGGTGGGTTTCAGCCTTCTGATTCTGCAAAACTTAGAAGCTTCCTTTGCTCTTTGTTGGGGTTACCAGAATCAGGACTTCATTTATGGGTCCCTATCTGTTATTTCTTTGGCTTGAAACACTGTCTGCAACTCCTCCATCCAATGCATATTAGTCCTATAAAAAACAAAACACATGGAGCTGGAGCGGTGGCTCAGCAGTTTCAACCTGGGTTCAAACCCCAGTATCACATACGCAACTAAGTGTTAGAGCAACTAAGGCCATGTGAAAAACGCAATAAAGTTGTTTCTCTCTTTCTCTGTCTTTCTCACTGTCCCTCTCTCTTTAAGAAACACACACACACACACACACACACACACACACACAAATAAATAAATAAAAAAAAGAAAGAAAAGAAAGAAGGACAAAAGACTAAATGGTTTTTATGTTCCTTGTGTTTTGCAACACTATTGGGGATTGGACCCAGGGCATGGCACATGCTAGGCAAGTGTTCCATGACTGAGCTATGTTCCCAGCCCTTTTAAAAGTAATTTTGAAGGGCTAGAGCAGTGGCTTAGCAGTTGGAGGTCCCACATGCATGAGGATCTGGGTTTAAACCCTAGCAAACCCCAGCACCACATGCACAACTAAGTGTTGGAGAAACAGAAGCCAGATGAAAAATAAATAAAATTGATTTTTTTTTCTCTTTCTCTCTCTCCCCCTCTTTAAAGAATGAAAAAAAAAAAGAATTAAAAAAAAGCAATTTTGAGTCAAGGTTTCATTAAGTTGAAGCCCAGGCTGGCCTTGAACTTGCAATCCTCCTGCCTCAGCCTCCTGAGTTGCTGTGCTTAGTTTTAGGCTTCTTCTTAGCTCTATGACTCAGATTATTCTGCCTCCATGATGTTTTTCAGCCAAATGAGTAAGTTCTTAGATAAGAAATCAGATTTCCCTACTGAATTGTTCTAACCTATTATCCATCTCATTTTCTCTAGAAGGTCCTACTGTCGGGATGTTGTCATTTTGCCCATGTCCTGACCATCTGGCTTGCTTTAGGGATCCCATATGTTCCACTCTCTTAAGTTGGGTAAGAAAACTGTTCTCTCTCTTTGTTTTTTAGATTGTCTTCCTTTCAGCAGTTTGGCAGTTCCAACCCAAATTCTGGTAACTCACATAACTCACGTCTAGCTCAAGCCCCTTGATTCTGCCCATTTGCAGCGGCAGCCCCTTTTCTTAGCTATAAACAATTATTCAGACAAGGCCAAGGGAGGGAAAATGTACTTCATAAGGTTACACCATTACCTTTTACATATATATATATATATTTTTTTTTTTTTAAAGAGAGAGGGACAGTGAGAGAGAAAGAATCAATTTCATTATTTTATTTAGTTTTTCATGTGACTTTTGTTGCTCTGACACTTTGTTGTGTGCATGGTGCTGGGATTTGAACTTGTGCATTCACACATGCCAGGCAAGCGCTGTAATCACTGAGCCACCACTCCAGCCCCACCTTTTATAATATTTAAAAACAGATGTTAAACCAGAAGATAATCAGCTGCCAACACCAGAAGGGGCATTTTTCCCCCTACAAAGAGGAGATATATTAGATTCAGGACAGCATTTTGGTACTCTACAGCAGTAGAAATGGGCAGATGGTGTGCTCAGCTCAGAGCTGTCCCTTCCCAAGTTCCTGCAGAGTAGCAGAGCTTCCCCTGAACCTCATTCCTCCTTTTGGGCAAGAAACTTCTGGGCTGTCCTCTTTCCATCTCCAAGGAATGGCCTCTCTCTTTCCCACTCTTCAGTTCTAGCATTGATGTCCTTATACTGCAACTATGCCCAATGTCTGAATGACCCTTGTGTGAGGCCACTCTGAACCTCTGAATGTTAAGGTCACATGCTGGCTTAAGAGGATCCTAGATTCAACCATATCCTGGAATCCATAAACAGCAATTCGACATTTCTATGGTTTTATAATCAATTCTGTCTTTGTATCCTTGAGATTTTTCTAGGACCATCTGGACTCCCTGGAGTTGTTGCCAATAGGACAGCAGGGAAACTCCAGACCAGTCCAGGTTGACAGGCCCTAGGATATCAATGTGGTTTCCTGTGATGTCTTCCACTTGCAGGGTCAGCCAACCACAGCCTGTTTCATTTTGTTTCACAGAGACCTTAAATGGAGCTGTTTGGTTCTTCCAGGAACTTGGGAGGAAAACAGTGAGGAGGAGTGGGGACAGAAAGACTCATGCAAAAAAGGGAGAGGAAGTGAGTGATGCCTAGGGAGGAGAAAAATGCAAACAGTGGCAGCAGCAGGAGAAACAGAAAATTTGGGAGTGTGAGAGTGGGAGAGAAGGCAGAAAGGCAGGGTTCTGCTCCTGATAATATTAACCCACGTACCCTGTTAACATTTTATAGTGATCTATCAGATATGCATAAGAAAGTAAAGTAGGAAGTTTGCAGTTCCAATTGGTGTTTCCGTGGTCTCCATGGTCTCCATTCCTGTGAAGAGCTGAGGGCTTCCTTCCCAGGTTTCCTTTGCCTCTGCAACATGGTCCAAGATCAGGGTTGGGAGAACAGCAGCACCAAGTGGTTTTGCTCCCTTTCTTCACTAATATCAGGATCCCACATATCAAAGTTGTGAAGGTGCCAGCAGCTTCTTGGGAGGTGTTCATTTTATCACTTTCTTCCTTGGGGTTTCCCTCTTTTCACACACCTGTGTGTCTTCTTTTGGTCTGGTTGACTCTGGATATGCCTATAAACTTTGCTGAATCTTCTTCTGTGTCTGAAATGTGGATCAGAACTTCTCTGAATTTTTCGATGGAACACTGCAAAGATCAAATCAGCTCTCTTTTATAAAAGAGCTTCATATGCTGCAAAATTTAATATATAAGTATTTGTTGTGATGGCTGTAACCTAGATTGCTTTCCACAACACACAAGCTTTCCATTCCATAGTATGATGCCAGAGAGGGTGCTGTTACTGTGTTTTCAGAATTTCCCTATCTCCTAGGCCAGCAGGAAACATTAATGAGAACTTAGAAGACAACTGCTGTATCACTGGGGTTGACAGAAGGTCTGTTCTCTGAGTGGGTTTCTTTTTCTGCTTTATGGACTGTGATCAACCTGTTGTATTCACAGCTCACAGCCTTGTTCTCCCTTTCATTCAGGTAAGCAGGTCGCCTTGCATCAAACTGATTCAGGTTCTGTCTGTCCTTTGAGAATGAGCCTTCTTGGGCCCATAGCATTTGAACCCCATGCACCTACTCTCCGTGTGTGTGTGCATGCGTGTGTGCGTGTGTGTGTATAGGGGAAAGAAATACTGGAGCAGCAAGGAGAGTATTCTGTGTGATTATAGTAAAATGATTTTAAGCCAATAGGAGAGGGAACAGTAAAGACGACTAAGAGAAGAGTTGATTTCTCGTAGAAACTATGTAGTGAAACAGTGCCTAAGATGAAATGAAATATGATGTAAAATCACAAGAAGTGTTTGGGGGGGTGTTGGGGGAGTGTTGGTTTAATCTGGTCTAAGGAGAATAAGAATTTTAAAAACTAAAGTTCTTTTCTTTTGTGCTTGGAGAAACAAAGGCTTAGTGGGGCTTCAGGACTATATAGAACTTTCTTGAAAATGCGTTCAGAACCCAGGCATGGTGGCACATGCCTGTAATCCCAGTGACTCAGGAGGCTGAGGCAGGAGAATCACAAGTTGGAGGCCAGCCTCAGCAACTCAGTGAGGCCCTCAGAAACTTAGCAAGACCCTGTCTCAAAATAAAATAAAAATTTTAAAAAGGACCAGGATGTACTACATTGGCAAAGTGGCTCTGGGTTTAATCCTAGTATTAGGGAAAAAAAAAGGCATAAAGATAGTTGAAGGTCAGATGGTATGACCAAACTCTTCAATGTGGGATTTACTTGCATGTATGAGTATATGTGACTAGAAACACTGACAACCACCCTCTTTGAAGTGGGAGGCCCGTTGATATATTCCATTATTATTTACATCTCCAAGGCGACTGCCTGTTGGTATTGAGGAGCCCCAAGGGCTGGGGCTGAGGCTGGTTCACAGTGCAAAGCAGTTGATGTAATGACTTTGATAGTTTAAAATCAGTCTGCTTTTGTGTCAGGCACTCTTGAACTTTCCTGAACCTTCAATGGGAAAAACTGCAGCCTTCTCTTACCGGAAGAGGATGAGAAGTTGCCAGTCATCAGTCCTCTTAAGTCTATCTGCAGAGAAGGAAGGAAGAAGTAGATTGAAGGGTGCCCATCAGTTCTGAACTGACCTCCAGTGGAGGGCTGTCAATGAGCTCTTGCTCATCACTGTGAGAAATGGGTCTTCCTTCTACATCTACCAGGAGGAGTCAGAGGGCTTGCTTATCTGTCCAGGGTTGCCTTGCTCCACCAGGGATTTGTAAATCGTCCCTCACTTCCTTCCTGGGGCAGCAAACCACATAGGTGAGTGAGGATCTAGTTTGTCTCCCAGAGTGGGAGGAGGGGAGTGAGGGAAAGGAGACAGTACATCAAAATGCACTTCCAAAAAGAAAATGATTTCTGTGGCACATGGTGCTACTGAGGAGAGGTGATGACAGCCTCCTCCCATTTCAGGAACAGTTCCCAGAGTTGTCTGTAGGCGGATTCACATGACACATACTTAAACTGATTCCATTCTGTGCTGTTTGCTCCTTGTTTGCATCTCAGGAACAATGGATCGCTATATCTTGGTATCTAACTTTGTTTCCCAATTGGCTGTTTAGTTAAACATTCAGGCTGCCCCTCAAGCAGCGTTTATGCTAGGATCTATCCTTTTGAGTCATGAAACCGCATCAGTCTATCTATATACATGCATTTACATTGGAATACCTCAACAGAATTATTATTAAGAAGTTGGATGTTGGGGCTGGAGCGGTGGCTCAGCGGTTACGGCGCTTGCCTAGCATGTGCGAGGACCCGAGTTCAAACCCCAGCACCACGTACACAACTGAGTGTTGTAGCAACAAAGGCCACATGAAAAACCAAATAAAGTTGTTTCTCTCTCCCTCTCTCTCTCACCGTCCCTCTTTCTTAAAAAAAAAAAAAAGAAGTTGGATGTTCTTCACCACGTTTTGATATGAAAAATACTAATATGTATTGCTGGAGGAAGTAAGGCTATTGATGCAAATTTGCCTGCAAACTATCCTGAATCCAGTTTTCCTTTCCGTGAAGTAAAATTTGTGTTGTGGCATTTTTTGATTGATGTCTCTATATGAGGAGCTTTTTGGCTTTTTAGTGTTGCTGCTTTCTGTTCTCACTCCTCTAAGAGTCTTTGCCAATATACCACTGACATTTGAGGAAAAGAATAGAGCAGTTTGGCTTCTTACTTGTAAATTCTGTTTCCTTGGTGACATAAATTATTATGGAATATATCAAAAGTTTTAGCAAACTCAAATTTGGTTTTGTTACCTGTGGGAAGGGCTACAGGAACAATCTCAGGGAGCAAGAAATCTTTTTTTTTTTTTTTTGAGAGGGACAGTGAGAGGGAGAATCAACTTTAGTTTTTCATGTGACTTTTGTTGCACTGACACTCTGTTTTGCATGTGGTGCTGGGCTTTGAACTCATGTTCTCACACATGCCAGGTAGCCACTGCTCCAGCCCCAATCTTTTGTTTTTTAAAACTCACTTGAGGGATTGGAGGGGTGGCTCAGCGGTTACAGCGCTTGCCTGGCATGCACAAGTACATGGGTTGAAACCCCAGCACCCACATACACAACTAAGTGTCGGAGCAATGAAAGCCATGTGAAAAACTCAATAAAAAATGATTCTCTCTGTCTCTGTATCTATCTCACTGTCCTTCTCTCTTTAAAAAAAAAAGCAAAAAACCAAAAAAACTCACTTGCATCCTCACCTATGCTAGGCAAGCGCCATAACTGCTGAACCACTGCTTCAGCCCTCTCTGGAAAATGTTTCACTACTCAGTGACTCTGATTCTTTAACTGTAAAATGGTGTTAACAACAGTACCTATATAATGAGGTGACTGTGTGTATTAAATGTGTTAATATGTTAAAAATAGTTTAGGCTATCTCCATGGCAAATGCTTAGGAGATGTTAGCTCCTCAGAGAGAATCAATTTTATTCATTGCTTCATCTGACCTCTGTTTCTCCAACACTGAGTTGTGTATGTGGTACTGGGGTTCAAACCCAGGTCCTTGCATGCTGGGCAAGCGCTCCCACCACTGGGCCACTGCTGTAGCCCAGCTTTTCTTATCATGGGAAGGTGGCAAATGACAGGAACTCCACTGTCCAAACTCCTCGTCTAAAAATATCTCCCTCATGACCCATTATTTTTCTTTCCCTGCCTAAGAGGGAAAGACTATGATGTCTACCATCTACCTGTGTTTTTTAATTTTTTTTAAAGAGAGGACAGTGAGAGAGAGAGAGAGAGAGAGAGACAGAGAGAATCAATTTTTATTGAGTTTTTCACATGGCTTTCATTGCTCCAACACTTAGTTGTGTACTTGGTTTGCTGGGGTTTGAACCTGTGTACTTGCACATGCCAGGCAAGTGCGGTAACCACCGAGCCACCACTCCAGCCCCTCTACCTGTGTCTTGATTTTATCCTCTCCCATTTCCTCAGGGGAACTTGTTACATTAATTATTTTCTCTCTTATCTTTTAGTTGGTTCCTTTGTCCTGGCTGTATTTTTTGATTCTCAAGCACTCTCAGGTCTCTGCTATTTGGAAAATGCTGTGTATGACTCCACCCTCTTTAAGCTACTGTCCCATTTTTCCTTCTCCTTTCACTGCCAAATTCTGTGTGCTTCCACGTCTTCATGACTCATTCTCTCATTATTCTCTGCCATCTGGCTCTTTCCCACAACCTTCACTCTCACGTGGCTGTGTTTATGGTCATTCATCTTCAGATCCAAAGAACTTTTCTTGATTTCTATTCTTTTTCTTTTCTAAAGGGAGAGGTTGGGAATGAAAGAGAAAGAATCAATTTTTATTTATTTATTTTGTCATCTGGCCTTTATTTCCCCAACACTTAGTTGTGTATGTGGTGCTGGATTTTGACCCAGGTCCTTGCACATGCCAGGAAAGTGGTCTACTGCTGAGCCACCGCTCCAGCCTGATTTCTGTTCTCTTTAGCCTTTTTGCCACAAGGCAATATTGCTAACCATTCTGTTATGAGAACTTTTCTCTCTTGGCCTGTGTGTAAGTTTGATGCACTGATGCTTCTCTTTGTATGATGCTTTTACATGCTCCATTGCTTTCTTTGTCTTTGTCTTTTTTCTTTTTTTTTTTTTTTGGCATTGGGGATGGAACCCCTGGGGGCACTTTGCTCTTTTTATCTTTTTATTTTGAGACAGGGTCTTGCCACATTGTTGTGACTGGCCTTAAACTTGCAATCAACTTGAGTCACTGGGATTACAGGCATGTGCCATTGCACCCTGCTTCTTATTTCTTTTTTGTGCTGCTGGGGATGAACCCAGGGCTTTGCACATGCTAGGCAAGTGCTCTACCACAGAATTACAAACCCTGCTTCAGGATCCATTGCTTTCTTTCTACTCCTCAGCTGTTGGCATGGAGGAAGGTTCGGTGGACAAACTTTTAATCTAACCATATACTCTTAATTTTTTGAAATTGCAGTGCTGTGGGTCCAATATTCTTACTCTTTGATCCCCCCCCCATGACTTATCATTGTTCCTCTAAGCATGGCTCCTGAGGGCTGGAGTGGTGGCTCAGTGGTTACGGCGCTTGCCTGGCATGCACGAGGACCTGAGTTCATACCCCAGTGCCACGTACATAACTAAGTGTTGGAGCAATGAAAACCAGATGAAAAACTAAATAAAGTTTTTTTCTCTCTCTCACTGTCCCTCTCAAAAAAAAAAAAAAAAGTATGGCTCCTGAACGTCAACTCTTCGTCATCACTCTTTGTTCTTACCTCCTCAGCCCCGTCCTACATCATGACTGCTCCCGTCCTACATCATGACTGCTCTCACAGTGTTCTGGCCAAGCTGGCCTTCTTTCAGTTTCTTGAAGGTACTGTGGTTTGTCTTCAAAAGCCCTTTTGTTAGGAGTTGTTGTTTTACTTGCATTTGACTTCATCTTTATTATAATGTTTTTATTTTAAAAATTGATAAATAATTCCTTTACAATATTAACCATTTTAGAGTATATAATTGAATGGATTTCAATATATTCACAAAGTTGTTTAATTTTTACCACTATCTCATTCCAGAATATTTTCATTATCTAAAAATGAAACTCCATGCCCATTAGCAGGCAATCCCCTTCCTCTGGATGACCAGTAATTTCTGGATGACCAGTAATCTATGTTTTCTCTATATTTGATTGATTCTTGCACATGCATTTCCTTCTGCCTGAAAGTTTAGCCTTCCTGTCTCCTAGTCAACTTTTATTCTTACCTTCAGTTCTCAGTGCCAACTTCCTTGAACAGGTCAATTTCCCCAATTATATGCTTCATAGGAATATATACTTACATTTACTGTGAATTGTAATTTTATTTATTTATTTAGAGTTGGGAATTGAACCCAGGGCCTGGTGCACATTAGGCAAATATCTATCACTGAGATAAATCCTCAGCCCTTTTTTTCTTTTGAGCAAGGGTCTTGCTAAGTTGCCCAGGCTGGCCTCAAGCTTTTGATCCTCCTGCCTCAGTCACCTGAATAGCTGCAATTAGAGGCATGCACCATCCATGCCCAGCTGCCAAAGAATGTAAAAGAAAGGGAGAGAAGCAGAGGGCAGAGAATGGCAGTGGATAGAGATCCAAAAAACAACCATACTATAGAGGGCTGGAGAATATTTACTAGCAAAGTAATGAGAAAAGCAAAAAGAGACCCTGACTAATGTATCCATTCACCACTTACTGAGTATCTATTACCTGCCTAGTACTTGGATTATAGTGATACAAAGATGAATCATAAGTTGTTTCTTTCCTGAAGGAAATCAGGGTCTAGTGAAAGAGAGAATATACATGTAAACAAAAACTTACAATACAATGAGTGCTAAGTATTATAATAAAAGTATTCACAAAGTGTTCTGCAAGCTAGAGGAGGTGGTGACTAAGATTCTCTCAACACAGGGGTGGTAGAGGTGGGCGTCACAGGATGACTGGGACTTTAGCAGCCTGAGATCAGAAGGAATGACATGCCAGGAAGACAGAACAGCCTCAAGAAGCCTGCGCTCATGTGAAACTGCAAGTCATTTTTCTGTTTTAATGTAAAGCAGGATATATCTTGGGAATTCAGGCTCACTTTGTGAAGAGACTTCCACGAAGTTGTGGATTGATTCTCTGCCTCCTCTTTTTCCTCCCCCTCCTCCTCTTCCTCTTCTTTTTCTTCTTCTTCCTTCCTTTTCTCCTCTTCCTCCTCCTCCTTCTCAGTACCAGGAACTGAGCTCCTAGACCTTTTTGTTTTTTGAGACAGGCAGGCGTTGAATATGAGATCCATTTACCTCAGTCTCAAGTCACTGTGAACCTTAATCAAGGATTTAACCCAGGGGTACTTAACCACTGAGCTGTATCTCCAGCCCATTTTTTTTTTTTTAAAGAGAGGAAGAGAATCAATTTTATTTATTTATTTCTATTTTTTTAAGAGAGGGAGAGTGAAAGAAAGAGAATCAATTTTATTTATTTTTTCATGTGGCTTTCATTGTTCTGATATTTTGTGTACATGGTGCTGGGGTTCGAACCTACGTCCTAGTGCATGACAGGGAAGCACCATAACCTCTGAGCCACTGATTCAGCCCCAATTTTATTTATTTTTTCATCTGGCCTTTGTTTCCAACACTTAGTTGTATATTTGGTGCTGGGGTTTGAACCTGGGTCCTTGTGCATGCCAAGCAAGCACTTGAACCAGAGTCACCGCTCCAGCCCCTCCCCAAACCTTTTTTTTTCTTTTTTTCTTTTTTAGCGAGAGAGACAGAAAAAGGGAGAAACAACTATATTTAGTTTTTCATATGGCTTTAGTTGCTCCAACACTTAGTTGTGTATGTGGTGCTAGGGTTTGAACCCGGGTCCTCGTGCTTGCCAGGGAAGCGCTTTGACCTCTGAGCTACCACTCCAGCCCCTCCCCAAACCATTTTTGATTTTTTTTTTTAAGTTGCCTAGAGCCTAAGTTGCCTAAGTTGTTGAGGCTGGCTTTGAACTTGTGATTCTCCTGCTTCAGCCTCCCAAGTTGCTGGGATTACAGATGTGAGACACTACCTCTGGCTTAGTCTTTATTCTTTAGTTAATGCAGAGTTATCAGTTTTTGATTTTTGTTTTTTTGAAAATCAACTTCATTAAATTATGGTTTAAACACAGATTTTATATACAGATTTGAAGTCTACAGTTCAGAGGCTTGAAATGGCATACATCCTTATAATTACTACTCTAATAAAAATAGAAAACATTTTCATCATTTCTGAAAGTACACTTGTGCGTTTTTACAATTAATCCTATCTCTATGGTTTGGCAATTTATTGCTATGTAAAATCACTAGAAAATTTAGTGGCCTAAAACAACAAAAATCATTTATTTGCTCATGATGTCATTATTTGGTCATGGTTGGTGGAATCAATTTGTCTCTGCTCTCTGCATTATTAGCTGGGATAGCTCAAAGAGCTGGATGGTTCACTTTCAAAATGGTTCACTCATGACTGGCAAGTTGGTAGTGGTTGTTTGCTGGAAGTTCAGCTAGTACTGTCTCCTATGCTGTTGTCTGGGCTTCCTCACAACTTGGTGGATGTATACCAAGAAGGAGGAAGTGGAAGCTGCCAATGTTTTAAAGACTAGATCCAAAACTGGTACAGCTTCAATTCTGCTGTATTCTTTTGTTAAAAACAATCACAAATATAGAAAAATTCAAGGGGGTCCAGGACATACGAGTTTAGTGTTTCAGTAGAATGCTTGTCTAACATGTCCTAAGCCAAAGCCCTAGGTTTGAACAAATGGAGTGGAAAAATAAATCCCACCATTAAGTAGGGAGAATGGCAAAAATGGGTCATCTTTATTCCAGCAATCATAGATTAGTGTTTCTTTTCTTTTCTTTCAGTACTAGTACTAAGGATTGAATTTAGCGCTTGTTATATGCCTGGTTTCTTTTGAGACTTATGTTTTGTGTGTGTGTGTGTGTGTGTGTGTGTGTGTGTTTTAAAGAGAGAGGTACAGTGAGAGTGAGAGAGAGAGAGAGAGAAAGAAAGAAAGATAGAATTAACTTTTTTTTTCATGTGGCTTTTCTTGCTCAGACACTTTGTTATATACATGCTGCTGGGCTTTGAACCCTTGTACTTGTGCATGCCAGGCAAGCACAGTAACCACGGAATCACTGCTCCAGCCTGGACCTCAGATTGCTTAACAACAGAAATTGTAAGAGAGGGCTGGAGTGGTGGCTGAGCGGTTATAGTGCTTGCCAGGCATGTGTGAGGACCTGGGTTCAAACCCCAGCACCACATACATAACTAAGTGTCAGGAAAAAAGAAAACAAAAATCAGATGAAAAAATAAATAAAATAAATCTTAAAAAAAAAAAGAAAAAAGAAAAGAAAGAAAAAGAGGGGCTTAGAAGTTAGGGGGTTTACCTGGCATGTGCAAGGACTGGAGTTCAATCCCCAGAACCATGTACACACGAAGTGTTTATTGGAGCAACTAAGGCCACGTGATAGACTAAATAAAATTGATTCCCTCTTTCTCTCTCTCTCACTGTCCCTCTCTTTAAAAAAAAAAAAAGAAAAAAATTATTAGGTAATAAAAGGATAGGGCTGTAGCTCAGTGGTAGAGCACCCCTGGGTTCAATCCCTAGTACTGGAGGAAAAAAAAAAGGAAAAGAGCAAAAAAAGAGAAAAGGTATTAGATGAACTTGAACTTGATAACCTTACCTAAAAAAAGAAAGAAAGAAAGAAAGAAAAATTGGGGGGCTGGAGCTGTGGCTCAGCAGTTACAGCTCTTGTCTGGCATGTGCAAGGACCTGGATTCAAACCCCAGTACATATGAAATATACACAATGAAGTGTCAGAAAAATGAAACTTAGATGAAAACATAAAAATGCAGTTGATTCTCTCTCTCTCCACCCTCTCTTTAAAGGAAAAAATTTCAACCCTACTTCATACCATTAACAGATATTAGTTTATTTATTTATTTTAAAAAAGAGGGACAGTGAAAGAGAGAGAAAAAGAGAATTAATTTTATTTAGGTTTTCATGTGGCCTCCGTTGCTCTGACATGTACGTGGTACAGGGGTTTGAACCTGCATACTTGTGCATGCCAGGCAAGCCCTCCAACTGCTGAGCCACTGCTCCAGCCCCAGATATTAGTTTAAACTACATGTTACACCTAAATATAAAAGTTGAAACTATAATACTTCTGCAAAAGACACAGAAGAAAATATTTTTTAAATTTTTTTTTTAAAGAGAGGACGGTGAGAGAGAGAGAGAGAGAGAGAGAGAGGAATCAATTTTTATTGAGTTTTTCACATGGCTGTCATTGCTCTGACACTTAGTTGTGTACATGGGTGCTGGGGTTTGAACCCGCTGAGCCACCACTCCAGTCCCCATAGAAGAAAATCTTTATGATTTTTTTTTTTTTTTTAGTGGTACTGGAGATCAAATCCAAAAACATTGTACCATGGAGCTATATACCTAGCTCTTTTGCTCTTATTTTGGGACAGGGTCTTGCTAAGTTGCTTAGGATGGCCTCAAACTTGCAATCCTCCTGACCTGGCCTCCTGAGTTGCTGGTATTAAAGGTGTACACCACCATGCCAAGCTAAGGGACAAGATTTCTTAGACAAGACACAATATATACTAACTGTAAAAGAAAAAGTTGATATTAGTTAAGTCTCTGTCTCACAATTAAAAAAAAAAATAAAACTGGGGATAAAGCTAAGTGGTAAAGCACCTCTAGGTTTAATACTCCCAGCATGCCCCTGAACCCCTACCAGCAAAAAAAATTGCGAAGGGTGGTCTCGAGCTTGTGATCCTTCTGCCTCAACTTCTGAAGTTGCTGGGGTTATAGATATGCACCACTGTGCCTAATATATATGTGTGTGTGTGTACATACACATATAATATATATATGTATATATGTAATATATATATGTGTGTACATACACATATTCTAATCATCTGGAGACAGACATTTTGGTGTTTTTTTTTTTTGTACTAAGGATTGAACCCAGGAGAGCTTTACCATTTAGCCACATCCCTAGTCCATCTTATTTTTTGAGATAGGATCTCACTAAGTAGTCTAGGGCTTTTGCTAAGTTGCTGAGGGTGACCTTGAACTTGTGACTGTCCTGCCTCAGCCTCCTGTGTTGCTGGGATTACAGGTGTGCCCCACTGTACTTGGCTATTCTAGATATTAATCACTTATCAGATGCATAGCTTGCAAATAATTTCTCTCTTTTATATTCCAGGTATTATTCAAGGTTTCAAGAATATAGAGAAGAACTCTATTCTCATGGAACTTATGTTCTCTTGGTTAGAGGCAGAAGGGAAACAAAACAAAACAAATAAATATTTTATAATACTGAGAAATGACATTACAGAAAATAAAACATTGACAAAATCATAATGATTAGTGGATAGAGGGAGCCACTTTTAGATGGGGAAGACTTTTCTCCTAGAACAATGGCACTTGGCTGGAGTAGTGGCTCAGAGGTAACAGCGCTTGTCTGGAATGTGTGAGGACCCAGGTTCAAACCCCAGCACTACATACACAACTAAATGTTGGAGAAACAAAGGTCAGATGGAAAAATAAATAAAATTGATTCTCTTTTTCCCTCTCTCTTTAAAGAAACAAAGAAAGAAAATGGCATTTGGGCTGATAAGTATAATTGGAAGGGCCCATCTCAGAGGATCTCAGCCTGGGTGAAAGCAAAATGAGTGTTAAGGTCTAAGGTGGGGATGATGATAGTGACCAAGGAAGCACAAACCACAAAATGATAAGTAGGCAGGTTCCAGATCACTTAGGGTTCACAGGCCAAGGCAGAGTACATGGATTTCAGTATAAATTTCATATGAAAGTTTGGCTAGTTTTCGAGCAGAGTGGTAAGACTTCACCAATATTTCAGATCACTCTGGCTTTTCTGTGAAGAATTATTGTGTAGTAGGAGGAGATAAAAACATAAGGTTCCAATTGTACCACCCTCAGGAAGTTGTCCCTTCCTGTTGCTATAGTTTACTATTCTTCTCTCTCTTTAATTCAGTTTTTCCTGTGGCTTTTGTTGCATACTTCATTGTATATGTGGTGCTGGGGTTCAAACCTACGTCCTTGCTCATGTCAGGCAAGTGCTGTAACTGTTGAGCCACCACTCCAGCCCAACAGATTGGATTTTGATCTAATAATTTCCTCCATATCTGTATCATTCATGTGTGCTAGGTTTTGTATGGTAACAGACAATCCCAAATCTCTGAGTGTTAAAATATCACAAGTTACATGTTGCTCATGCTACATATTCACTAATTGTTGGCTGGGTTTATCTGCTGTGTGTCATCCTCACTATCAACCAAGGTTGATGGAGTAACCACCAGATGGGGCATTGCTAATAACTGCAGCAGAAGGAAAGAGAAAATTGCTGTATTAAACACTGGTATTTAAAGCTCCTTCCCAAAAGTGATATATGTCACTTCCACTTACATTTCATTGTTTAAACAAGTCATAGTCTCTCCTAACTTCAAGGGTTCAAGGAAGAACAATTATACCATATTCTTGGAAACTGGGAAAACAAGAAATATTTGAGAATAGCATAAATAACCATAACAACTTTCAAGATCGTAGTTAATTTTCTTCAGCACTCAATAAAATATAAAATAACATCCTGTAGCATGTAATTAGATACACTTTCATATTAAAATTATTTTGCTCATTCTTACTGAGATCATTCACTGTGAAAGACATTATAAACTTTTTACTAGTCTTTGGTAGGACAATTTAGCTAACAAATATTCTCCTGCCCCACTAGTCTTTTTTTTTCCCCCTATGGGGTCTCACTATGCTGTGTAGGTTGGTCTTGAACTTGTGGATTTAAGCAATCCTCTTGCCTCTGCCTCCTGAGTGCACACCACCACAACTGGCCTTATCCATCTTGATTATTACTGACAAATAAAAAATTTAAAGTATATAATGTGCTGGGTGTGCTGGCACTCATCTATAATCCCAATAGCTCAGGAGGCTGAGACAGAAGGATCACAAGTTCAAAACTAGTCTCAGAAATTTATCAAGGTCCTGAGCAACTCAGTGAGACCCAATCTCAAAAATAAAATATATAAAGGGCTGGGGATATGGCTCAGTATTTAAGTGCCCCTGGGTTCAATCCCTGGTACCAAAAAATTAATAAAGTGTATAATGTGATGCTATGATAGAGATACACATTGTGAAATTATTATTACAGTGAAGCTAATTAACAGATCCATCACCTCACCTTAAGTGGTGAGGGCACTTGAGACATAGTCCTAGTACATTGCAAGAGTATAATACATGTTATCAACTGTAGTTGCTGTGCTGTACGTTTGGACTCCAGAACATATGCATCTTTTTTCCATTTTTTGGTAGTAGGTATTGAACCCTGGGACACTTTACCACTGAGCTACATCTCTAGCCCTTCAAAAAAATTTTAAAATTTTGAGGGGCTGAAGCAGTGGCTCAGGGGTTGGCAAGCGCTTGCCTGTCTTGCGCTAGATCCTGTCCTGGGTTCGAATCCCACATATGCAACTAAGTGTTGGGGAAACAAAAGCTAGATGAAAAAATAAGTAATGTTGATTCTTCCTCTCAAAATTTGTTTTAGGGTTGGAGCGGTGGCTCAGTGGTTTCAGCACTTGCCTGGCAAGCACAAGGACCCGGGTTCAAACCCCAGCACCACGTACACAACTAAGTGTTGGAGCAATTAAGGCCATGTGAAAAAGTCAATAAAGTTGTTTCTCTCTTTCTCTGTCAAAAAAAAAATTTTTTTTTTAAATTTTGAGACAGGATCTTGCTAAGTTGTTTAGGTTGCTGAGGCTGACCTCAAACTTGTGATCCTCCTGTCTCAGCCTCCCAAGATACTATGATTATAGGCCATCATGCCCAGCCTCTGGAACATATTCATTTTACAAGTGAAAGTTCATACCCTCTGACCTAGATCTTCCCATTCTTTTTCACCTCCCACCCATTGCCACTGGCAATCACCATTCTGCTCCCTGCTTCTAAGAGTGACTTTTTTTTTTCAGGGCTGAGGACCGAACTTGGGGCCTTTCGTGTGCTAGGCAAGTGCTCTGCCACTGAGCTAAATCTCCAACCCCCCCCCTTTCTTTTTAAGAGAGAAGAAAGAATCAACTTTATTTAGTTTTTCATCTGGTCTTTGTTTCTCCAATACATAGTTGTGTATGTGGTTCTGGGGTTTGAACTTGGGTCCTTGCATATGCCAGGCAAGCGCTCCAACCATTGAGCCTACCGTTCCAGCACCAATTTTCTTGATTCCACATAATGATGTCATATATTTATCTTTCTGTGTTTGGCTTTTATCACTTAGCCTAAAGTCTTCCAGGTTTGTCCATGTTGTCACAAGTAGTAGACTTACCTTCATTTTTTTTCAGGGCTGAGGACTGAACTCAGCACTTGCTAGGCAAGCGCTCTGCTACTGAACTAAATCCCCAACCCCTACTTTTTCTTTTTTTAAAGAAAGAGAGAGGGATAGTGTGTGTGTGTGTGCGCGCGCGCGCGTGAGAGAGAGAGAGAGAGAATATCAATTTTATTTATTTTTTTCTCCTGGCCATTGTTTCCCTGACATTCAGTTGTGTATGTGGTGTTGGGGTTTGAAACCAGCTCCTTGTGCATGCCAGGCAAGCACTTCAACCGCTGAGCCACTGCTCCAGCCCCTTTCCTTCTTTTAATGACTGAATAATATTTCATTGTAAATAAAAGTTTAGTATATTGAAATAAATGTTAACATGTGATTATCATTATAATGCAATACTTATATGTTTGTAGGGTCTTATAGAGACAATAAGAGTTGAACTATTGCAATGGTGGAGGAAATGGAAAATAGGCAGAAGGATGTGAAGTTTGAGGCCAGCCTCATCAACCTTGGTGAGACCTGTTTCAAAATAAAAACTAAAAAGTGTTGGTGATATGGCTCAGTGGTTTAAATACCCCTGGGTTCAATCTATGGTACCCTCCCCCCCAAAAAAAAGAAAGAAAAACTGGGGATGTAGCTCAGTTATTAAAGTGGCCCTGGGTTTAATCCCCAGTATCAAAAACAAAGCAAAACCTAAAACAACCCCCCACCAAAAACAAAAACAAAAACAAACCCCCAAAAACCTTTGTGACCAATTAAATGTAGGAAACAGATGAGAAGGAACAATTGTAGGCTTTCTAGACTGAGAGACTTACTGGAATGCTGTTGCCATTGCCTATTTAAAGGAATGCAATAGTGTCTGGGGTGTGGGTAGAGGAGACAAATGATTAGCTTAGCTTTGAAAACTGAGTTTCAGAAGTCTACAGAAAGTTTTGCCTAAGCTAAAAGCTTTGTCTGTAAGAGTGACTGATGAAGCTAGGAGAGGAAAAGAAACTACTGGAGGGAGACTGGGAAGGCAACATCTGAAATATTGTCATATAATTGAAAGGCAAAGTGAGTTTTGAGGATGTTTTTACTTTGAGCTATTTAAACAATTTTAACCTCTTGAAGTGCAGGTACAGGTGCCTGCTCTATCCTCAAAGCCTCTTCATGTCACTTTCTTATGCAATAATGTCTACAGTTCAGCATTTTTTTTTTTATAAAGAGAGAGGGACAGTGAGAGTGACAGAGAGAGAAACAACTTTATTTAGTTTTTCACATGGCCTTCGTTGCTCCAACACTTAGTTGTGTACGTGGTGCTGGGGTTTGAAGCCAGGTCCTTGTGCTTGCCAGGCAAGCACCGAAACCACTGAGCCACCGCTCCAGCCCCTACAGTTCAGCATTTTAACATGTTAAGAAAAAAAAAAGGAACTTGGAGGGAGATAATGTAATGATATGTTCCCCAACAGATGAGCAATAGTAACTAAGGAGTCTAAAAAAGATCTGCAGTATATGAATCTGTTAGTGTACCTCTAGCACTGTCTAGGGGAGAAACAGAATAGTGAAGAAAAATTTATTCAAGAATATGCTGTACTGGTATTTCTTTTCTTTTTCTTTTTTTTTTTTTTAAAGAGACAGAGAGAGTTATAGAGAGAGTTAATTTTTAAATTATTTTTTCATCTGGCTTTTGTTTTTCCTCCACTTAGTTGCATATGTGGTGCTGGAGACTGAACCCAGGTTCTTGGGCATGCCAGAAAAGCACTCTACTGCCGAGCCACCTCTCCAGCACCAATTGGTATTAGCTTCATTGCAACTTTGATCAGTAACTAGTACGCACATACAGAGTGTCTCATATTCATCATTGACTATGACAGGTGGTCTAAATATATCATTTTGACCATCCAAAGACTAGATGTGAATAGTCCCAATTTTCAGTTAAATGAACCATAGATAAAAATGTTCAAAAACTTATTTCCAGTCACAGTGAAGGAAGTGAAAGAACTGCAAATTTACCCAGATCTGTCTCTTTCAGGCTCTTTTCACTACAGCCAATAATCTCATATCTAGTTATGCACCAAACTGCTCTGAAAACACATTTTTCTGGGCTGGAGTGGTGACTTAGCAGTCACGGTGCTTGCCTGGCATCCGCTTGTACATGAGTTAAAACCCCAGCACCACATACACAATGAAGTGTCCAAGGAATGAAAGTTATATGAAAAACTAAATAAAAATCACTGCTCTCTTTCTGTTTCTCTCTCTCTTTCCCTCTGTCCCCTCTTTCTTAAAAAAAAAAAAAAAAAACCAAACCCACATTTTTCGGGCTGTAGTGGTGGCTCAGCAGTTATAGCGCTTGCCTGGCATGTGCAAGTACTACTAAAAACTGACCAGATTTCCACTCAAAACTGACTCAGAAGATGATAATATTAGTATAATGCTTTTCTCCTAGGGTTGTTAGGATTAAATGTAGTGAAGAATATTAGTCTGTTTCATAAACTTCAAGTTTAACATAGATATGCTTATAACAATGTTTTCATTATGTATGTTTTTCTACTTCCCTCTTTTTTAAAATTTCCTAGTCAGGAAATAATTTCCTGATAAACAATTATGCCTATAAAGTACCTTGTAGCCTTGCACCACTGCCCATTCCTGTAATCTCAGCAACTCAGGAGGTTTGAGCTCTAAGTTCAAGGCCAGCCTCGGCAATTTGGTGAGACCCTCAGCAACTTAGACACTTTCTCAAAGTAAAAAAATAAGAGCTGGGGATGTAGCTCCCTGGTAAAGCATCCTTGGGGTTAATCCCCAGTAACCCCTCCTCAAATGAAAGAATTAACTTGCAACTAGAAAACATTTCCCCAAATTTCAGGTTTTAACTTGGCAACCATATAAAATAATAATTAACGGTTCTAGAGCAGTGGCTCAGCTGCAGAGCGCTTGTCTGGCACGTGTGAGGACCCCAGCACCATGTACACAACTGTCAGAGAAACTAAGGCCAGATGAAAAAATAAAATTGATTTTCTCTTTCCTCTACCTCTCTCATAAAAAAAAAATATGAGAGATTTTCACCAAGTTGCTGAGGGTCTGGTTAATTGCTGAGACTGGTCTTGAACTTGCAATTCTCCTGCCTCAGCCTAACCAGATGCTGGGATTACAGTGTGCATCACCATACTGGTTATTAATATTTAATCTATAAGAGCTCTTATGATCCCCACAAATGCTAGTCAGATTCAAGCTTTACCAACCCCTTGAGAACTTATAAAGCTTTGTCATCAGCAAAACTGAGAAATGGAGTTCAAAGTAGAAAAGGTGTGAAATTGTTTTAAGTAGGGGCTACATTGAAGTAGAGAATCACATTTTGGCCTTGAGGTAAGTTTGTGAATATATAACAAAATTAATTCCTTTTCTCAGGGTCAGAGGTATTCTTAGTTCAAACATACTGTAGCTGGTATAGCTGGTGAAATCAGCCACTGTGACAGAGACCAGCCCTTGACCTGCTAAAAATGCCCAGATCCTCTCTGCCTCACTCTCCCTGGTAGTAACCTAAGTTTACCAAGAAACTTCTGGTTTTCTATCTGTAGAAAAATACTAAGTATTAGTCTTACATGGGGCTTGTAGTAAGTTCTGTTTAAGTTAGCATTCTTTTTCACTGATTATGAATGGCTGGTAAGTTTACTTGTGGGTCAACACTCTTGCTGTTCGGTAATATTCACACTCACTCAGCAGGGAACAACTAAACGTTCCCCAAAGATCACCGGAGCAAGCAAATGAGGGAGGGACTGAAAGCGTCTGGTATACTGTCACACTCCCGTAATTACCCAAACCGGCTCTTGAGAAGTCCAAGGACCAGGCTCTCAAAGGGACACGGAAGGAACGCCCGAGAGGTGAAAGCCAGGAAATCGGGAGAGGTGGCTTTCCCAGCATGCTCTGCAGCACACACAGGGGCGCCAGGCGCATCCCGGCGTGCAACGGGGAGCGCCCAAGGGCGATGGTTCACGGCTCCTGGAGGGGCCCGCGAAGCGAAGCCGGTAGGTGTGAGCTTAGTTTCCCGACACTGGCTTCTCATTTTGTCTTTACGGATGTAATCCCACAAGGGTTGGAAACAAGGTACTCTGACCACTCTCCCTTTCCGCGTGCGAACGACTTTCGGCGCCGCTTCGAGCTCGGTGCCAGGTGACGAGCGGGTGGGGGCGGGCCTGAGAGTGGCACGTGACCAGACCTGGTAGCCAATCGCTAGTCGGGTGGTCCGGTAGCGCGAGGATTCCCGGAGCCGGGAGTGGAGCGACGCGTGGGCTGGCTACCTCGGCAGGTACGCGCAGGCGCCTTGCTTGCCACGCGTTCCGTCTTTCCCCACGCGCCCGGTGGCATGTATTTGGCGTGAGGTGTTAAGAGCCTCTCGTGGGGATTTTCAGGGGTAGGGGGGACAGCGAGGGTGGGGGGGCTGTGGCGTCACGTGCGCGCCGCAGCCAATCACAGGCCGAGGCGCACCCACAGCTTTCCTTGGCGCCCCGGGGTGCGACGTGTTCAGTGAGGTTAGATTCCGCTCTGACGTTCTGAGCGCTCTTTCGAAGCGCGTGTGCGGCCTGTAAAATGTAGCCACGGCGTTTCACGCCGTCCTGCTCTGCTGTGGGCACGGGTGGCAAGTATTCGGCAAAATGGCTGCTGGAAAGAGTCGCCTAGCAGGGGCAGCGCTGGGGCCGCGTGAAGGTCACATGACGAGGTTGGCAGCGCGTGCTGCTGGCGCGGGGAAGAAGTCCGCCGGCGAAGGGGGGGGGAGAGGGGAGGGAGAAGGCGTGTCGAGTCACGTGCCGTCGACTTCTGCATCCAGTCGTTTTCTAGTTTGTGCTGCGGCCAGATGGTCTGCTTTACCCCTCCCACTTCGAAGCGTGGCAAGCCCAGGGAGAAGCTGTGCGGTGCGGTGCGGTGCGGTGAACCCTGGTGTGAGAGTTAAGAGGCCGGGTCTTCAGGCCTTTGGGTAGTTTTGTAATGTTCTTATTTGTCTTTTAGCCGTGTAGAGGTAATTTTTTTTTTAAAAGAGGGAGGGACAGTGAGAGAGACAGAGAAAGGGAGAAACAATCTTATTTAGTTTTTCACATGGCCTAAGTTGCTCCAACACTCAGTTGCGTACGCGGTGCTGGGGTTTGAACCCGGGTCCTCGTGCTTGCCAGGCAAGCGCTGAAACCGCTGAGCCACCGCTCCAGCCCGAGGTAATTTTTTTTAAGGTCCCAAATAAGGTCTATGACTACCCAACCCTAGTTACAGGCAGATTAAAAAAAAAAAATGTGAACAGTGGCGGAGTGGGGGATATAGCTCCGTGGTAGGGTGCTTGCTTAGAATTTGTGAGGCCCTGAGTTTGATCCCAAACAATGAACAAATTACAAATTGTTACGAGACAATCCCAAACACCAAAGAAAAAAGGACAAGCCCGCAATCAAATCCCACAACTACCTCCTCCCAGACATAACAGCGCTTTGAGAAACTTGGTGTAGGTAAATTGGGCATATCCATCTGTTATCAGTTATACTCTATTCCTGCCTGCTACCTCTAGAAAAATTTCGTCTTTTACACGTCTAGTTCCTGTATGCTTCCTGGAAAGAAATCAAAGGGTATCTGTTGTGGTTACTGGAAGTAGCAGAACGTTTAGTTTGAAGGGACTTACTAATGTCCTATGAAGTTGACTAGAAAACCATAGGAGGCTTATTTTCACTTGGTGGGTCTGTCTTTGTAAAATTTTCGAGGCTTTGTACTGCAGACCTTGAATATTTTTCTTGGTCTCCACTCCCGGCTCCAGCTCTTTGTTTCTGCCAAGGGTCAAGGCCTTGAGGGAAATGAACCATAAATTATATATTTTCCACGTCACTACTTATGTATTTTATAGTGTCCCTTGATTTATGTTAGCCTTTGAATTCTGCAGGGACAGAACCAGTCTTCTTTTCTTTCTTTTTTGTACTGATAGAACCCAGGGGCGTTTTACTACTGAGCTACGTCCCCTGTCACATTATTCTTTATTTTTGAGGGAGTCTGAAGTTGCTGGGGCTGTCATCCAATTTGAGATCCTCCAGCGCCAATCTCCAGAATTGTTACGATTACAGACCTGCGTGTCAGGGCCCAGATGAATTCTTTCAAAAAACTTGACAAAAATGATTTTAAAATTAATTTGAAAGAATTCACTTATAAAGTAAAAACAATTTTGAAGAGAGAAAACAGGGGGAGGGTGTTGTATTTGTGAATATACAAATAGAGTTGTAATCAAAATGGCAAGTAGTGATTCAAGTTGACAGCAGTGGAACAATATAATAAATCTAGAAATAAGATTATCTGGTATTGGAGTTGGGGATTTAGCTCAGCGGCAGAGCGCTTGCCTAGCATGTGCAAGGCCCTGAGTTCGGTCCTCAGCCCTGAAAAAAAAAAAAAAGATTAGCTGGTATTATGTGGCAGTTCATATCGGTGGGGAAAGAAAAAATTATGTTGGAATACTTAGGTAACCATTTTAAAAATGGCATTTTTGCCTTAAAATTTAAGTTAAACTTTAGATGAATTAAGTATTTAAATATAAATTTTTTAAAAATATAAAATGTTAAACAGAAAATTGCAACTTTGAAAAAAGGGTGAACTGTTTTCCAATCTTAAAATTGGAGGAGCTGTTTGAAGCATGGCAGCCAAGGCAGAATCCACAAAGGCAAAGATTGATAGAGTTATAAAATGGACTCTAATTGGCAGAAACACCATAAAGTTAAACTATAAATTTATTAGAAGAGCAAGGAGGCAGGTGCCAGCCACTTGGGAGACTGAGGCATAAGAATGGAGAGTTCCAGGCGAGCCTATGTAATTTAGACCCAGTGTATATGTGGTGCTGGGGTTTGAGCTTGGGTCCTAACTCATGCTGGGCAAGCGCCATCACCACTGAGCCACCTCTCCTGCCCCAGTTGGTATCTTGACTGCCTTTTTTATTTACTTGTTTGCCAGTGCTTGGCATGTGGTAGTGGCTTGATCATAATGCTTAAAAAGTTTTAGAAGTTTTGATTTGAGAAAAGACTAAATTAAAACTAGTTCTTATAATACAAAATTGTATTAACCATCAGCTGAGATTTTTAGGACCTTTTTATTATGGCAAATTTTGCTTTTAATGATATTCATTGTGGTATGATATAAGTTAGCCCATGCACAGTTTAATGAAGTGATTGTCGGAAGTCTTGGTTATAAAACGTATTAGGAGTGATTTAATCTGTAGGGCTGAATAATGCTTATTCTTTGGAGGCAGACTATTATAATAGATTCTTTTTTCACTTGCCCACATTGCCACCCACCTTCTCAGTAGTCAAGAATTCTATTTTAACATTATGCGTGTACTTTGAGCTCTTTGCTAGAGAAGGAACCTAATGTAATAAATCCAGTAGATTCAGCAGTACTCACCCCAGGAATGTCCTTTAAATTGTTGTGTAGAGGGAGTCTTAATGGTTTGAATGTAGGTGTGAAGGTTTCAGTCTGTGAGCCCAAAGTAGGTTGATTATTTTGTCATTCAATATTAAGCATGTATTTTGCACCAACCATATGTGGGCACTATTGAGATGTGAGGAACTTAAAAAAAAAAAAAAGACATGGTTCACTGAACATGAGGCTGTATAAATGTAGTTGAGGAACTGAAACATAAGATTAAAAAAGAGTTTAATCTTAAGCAATATATCTGTAAGGGCAAAGTGCTGTGGTGTATGTCAAGGACTTTCCATTTCTGAAACTATAATTATGTTCTCCAAGTTTTGTGTAGTCTTACCTTATATCAGTTTTCAGCATTTTAGATTGACTTGTATGTTCTGCATTTTCTCTCTAATATTTCAAGTTTCTATAACATTATTGATTCAGCCTTTTGATTGATAGGATAAAAGTCATATATAGAGAGTACCCTGCTCCTAAATTGCATCCAATTCTTATTCTTTTACATCTATTCATTTGTTTATTTTTTGGTGCTGGAGATCAAAACCAGGGCCTGTGTATGTGTGGCAAGTTCTGTACCAATAAACCAAATCCCCAGCACTAGTAGTAATGACCCCTGTTGGGGACATCCATTACCTTCATCATCCATGATCCATAGGTTGGAAATAATTTTTTTCCAGAATTTTTGATAGCCTTCTTCCTGTCTTCTAAAGTTCCTTTTGAGAACTCTTTTGCTGTTCTGATTTTTAATCCTTTGTTTAAACCAATCTTCCCAACCCACCTCTGAAGTCTTCTGGTTCTTTAGGACTTTCTGTGTGCCTCCTACAAGTTACTTAAATTCTCATAACTTTTTCTTGTGTGAACAATTGGTATAATAATATCTACCTTGGACTTGTTTTGAGGATTAGTGAGATAAAGAATGTAAAGTGCTAAAAAAATACTTTGCATTAATAGTAAGCACTCAGTAAATAGTTGTTGCTGTTGTCTCACTACATGCTTTTAGTGAATTTTGACAGTCTTGATCACATCTTGAAACTGTGGGACTTCCACTGATGTGAAATTCTAGATAAAATTTGGGGTGGTTTGAAGTGATACTAGAGGACTTTAGGGTTTAAGGAGTGGAAGTGGGATTTTCCCATATCTGAGAGTCTAAAATGGAGGTTTGGAGTTATGTAAGATATGGTTCCCACTTGAATTCACTGAGTTTGGAGAGAGAGGTTAGAATACATGGGTGCCTTCCTCCACCCAGGTGATCCCTTACCAGGATTCTGCATGTGTTGGTGTCAGTCATAGTGTTTTCTGAGCTGTTGACTGTATTTATATTTTCAAAATGAAAGCTTTTCAACACTGCAGGTTACTTTTCAGTTCTTTTAAAAATGTTATAACTGCCTTTTCATCTTAAATAGTGTATTCTTGTAACTAGCATTTTATATTGTCACTAAGAATTTAACATAATTAAATCAATATTGGTGCCATTTGAAAAGAGCAGATTTTTTGAAATTATATTTTGATACAAAGGTATACTTAATTTCCTCATATTCTCCTTAAATTTGGTTTTTTTTTTTTTCTCCTCTTGTGGCACTCCCAAGCTCTTTTTTTTTCTTTTAATTTTGAGATAGGATCTTGCTAAATTGCCCAGTTTGGCTTTGAATTTGTCATTCTCTCGCCTCAGCCTCTCAAATTGCTGGGATTATAGGAGTGAGCTGTGGCACTCGGCTTCCCCTTGACACTTTTTGATCATGAGAGTAGGAATGCAAAGCAGTAGTTTGAAAATGTTTGGTCTTGTTGTGGTGATGAGAATGTTTTGGAGTAAGAAGAGGCTGAAATTAGTATGCTGAGGCAATGCATGTCTGTAATCCTAGTGTCTCCGGAGGCTGAGACAGGAAGATTGCAAGTTCAAAGGCAGCTTCAGCAACTTAGTAAGACCCTGTCTCAAAATAAAACATAAAAAGGGGTTGGGGATGTGGCAGTGGTTAAATGCCCGTGGGTTCAATCCAAGGTACAAAAAAAAAAAAAAAAAAAAGAATGCTTAGGTGATTGATGATGATACAGTCCTGAAGTGAGGTGATAAAAACAAGAACTGAAGTTAAAAATGAGAATGGAAATGAAAGCCTAGAGATAAGATACTTAAAATGTGACTTGTAAGATCCAAACTCCTTACTGTGGCTTAAAACATACATATTAGATTTGACTTCAGCAACCATATCTCCTGTCACCTTTCCTTTCACTCTGTATGTATTAGCCACATTGTCTCTTTTCTTCCAGTAGGCTGTTTGTCTTGACCTCAGTGCCTTTGTACCTACCTTCTCTTTACCTGGAATGTTCTTTTCCTAGTCTATTTTTTTTCCTGCCTGTTAGTTCTTCGTTTAAATCACCTCAATTTTTCCTGATCACTAGTCCTTAAGCAACCTCTCTCATTGATTCATTCATTGTTTTGCTATCATTGTAGTATATAATCATTACTTGGTTTTAAAATGTGTTTTTCTGCCACTGTTCTTTTTTTTGCTTTTCCCGGGGCTGAGGACCAGACTCAGGGCAATGTGCATGCTAGGCAGGCAATCTGTCATGGAGCTAAATCCCCAATTTTAGTTTTTCATGTGACTTTCGTTGCTTCTAGACTTTGTTGTGTATGTGGTGCTGGGGTTTGAACCCAGGTCCTCGTGCATGCCAGGCAGGTGCAGTATCGCAGAGCACAGTACTACAGCCTTAGGAAAAGTTTATTTTGGGGGTCATAGTTTCAAAGACTGAGACTGTGGTTAGCTGATTCCATTGATCTGTGCCTGAGATGAGGCAAAATATCATTGTGAAAAGGAATGGCAGAGAAAAGCTCTCAGCTTCTGCCAGCAGGGAAACAGAAAGCAAAAAACCAGGGATAAGATAATATAGTCCCAAGGCCATGTCCCCAATCACCTGCTTCCTCCAGCTATTTTCCTTTGCCTACTGTTATCACCCAGTAATATCTGATAAGGCTATAATTCTCATAGTATTTTTATCTCTAAACTTCACTATATTGCCTAACACATGAGCTTTTTGGGGGGCTTTTTTAGAACCAAACCATAACAAACCCATACCAAAAATTTAAAGGCAATTTTAGGGGCTGGAACAGTTGCTCAGTGGTTGGAGCACTTGCCTGGCATGTGTGAGGACCTGGGTTCAAACCCCAGCACCATGTACACAACTAAGTGTTGGAGAAATAAAGGCCAGATGAAAAAAAATAAATAAAACTGTTTCTCTCTTTTTCTTTCTCACTCTCTCTTTCTTAGAAAAAGGGAATTTTAACAATGTTTTGACTGATTTTTGTGTGCATGTGTGTATGTATTGCTTGGGATTAAACCCAGGGCCTGGTACATGCTAGGCAAATGTTCTACCACTGACTGATCTACATCTCTAGCCCCTTAACTGAATTTTAAAAAATAAAATTTATTTTATTAATATTTAATATTTTATTAATATTTTTATAAATATTATTTTTATTTATTAAAGACTAATATATAATATTTTAGCATCTTCTTCCTTAAGTAGCAGTTTGATTATAGATGAACAAACTATTAGGCAGCAGAGAGCTTTTAAGTCTTGCTTTCTTATGGGTGACAGAACTAAACCTTTGGTTTATGTTAAAGCAATTTTAAAATAATATTCCCACTTTGATCATATTTTCATAGATAGTTATTCAATGGAATTAAATGTAAAAGTTCTGGCTTTTCACTATACATTATTCTAAAGTACTCATTCACATGTGTATAAATCTCAGATGGTAGTTGATTTTTTTCTGAGTAAATTCTTTTAAATCAGGTGTACAGATACAATGAAGAAAATATATGACAGTCACTTTGTTTTTATGCCTGATTTCAGTTTATCACAGTATTGAGTCCATGTGAGTGGGTTGGAAGGTTGCCTAATTCATTTGAAGCTTTAATAGCTATTATGTGTGTGTCTGAAGCTGAAATTCTATTTTTTATAATATATTTTATTGGATCATGAAGTGCTATCTTCCCATGAGGTAGTCACGTTTAAATATACCCAGGAAGAGGCAAATACAGTACTCTAGGTGTCTAATTTCATGAATGTTGTTCTTTTTGGTAAAGTGATTTGTCAAATATATAATTAAATACAATTTAACTTTCATGCCTTATGACATTTTTAGCATTTAGTTTTTTTTTTGGGGGGGGAGTCCTCAGCAGACAGAATTGATTCAGAAAATGAGCTTAATCTTAATATTACTTAATTCTCCATACCTTCCTGTGCTAATTCTTGATCTTATTTATTTCATTCATACAACTTGATTATTATCTCCTTTCTGAAACTATTTCTGATTTAGGGAGAACCATTTAAATTATTTTAATTTTATTATTTTTTTCTTTTTTAGTACCACGGATTGAATCCAGGGATGCTTAACCACTGAGCCACATCCCCAGCCCTTTTTATATTTTTTATTTTGAGACAGGGTCTTGCTAAGTTGCTTAGGGCTGTTCTAAGTTGCTGAAGCTGGCTTTGAACTCATGTTCCTCTTGCCTAAGCCTTTCAAGCCACTGGGATTAAAGGTGTGTGCCACTGCATCCGGCTAATTTTATTTTTAAAACCTAAAAGTAGGGCTGGAAATATAACGCAGTGGTAGAGCACTTGCCTTCTGTGCTCCAGGCCTTGCAAAAGGGGCCTACTGTGCCAGGTCCCTTGCCTAGCATCCAGCACTGCAAAAAAACAACAGTAACAGAACTATAAAAGTTAATACATTATTTGTATGATTAAAAAAAAAAAGCCTAAATGAATTCGAAAAGGAAAATTTCCTTTCATGGTGTCATCTTTGTACTCATCTCTTCCTTCCTTCAAATCGTTCTCCCCTCCTATCAGTATTGCTGGTAATAAGCTTGTTTTGCATCTGTTTTGACTTTTAAAATATGTATATGGATGTACATTTTTTTTGAATTTTTAAAAATTATGGTGACATACGCATATATATATTGTTTTGTAAAAATCTTTTTTTTTTCAAAGAGAGAAGGACAGTGAGAGAGAGAGAGAGACAGAATCAATTTTTATTTAGTTTTTTCACATGGCTTTCATTGCTCTGACACTTAGTTGTGTATGTGGTGCTGGGGTTTGAACCCATGTACTGTGCATGCCAGGCAAGCGCCATAACCACTGAGCCATCTCTCCAGTCCTGTAAAAATCTTAATGGTGGGGCTGGAGCAGTGACTCAGTGGTTACTGGCATGGGAGAGGACCCAGCACCACATACACAACTAAGTGTTGGAGAAACAAAAACCAGATGAAAAAAATAAAAAATTTATTCTCACTCTCTCTTTCACTCTGTTTTTTAAAAAATCTAAATGAAAATATCAAGGTTTTGTTTTTTGAACTTCAAATGTTTTAGAAATCTTTCCCTCTTTGTGTATATATCTTTGTCTTGTATGGTTGTATTATAATGTGATTATTACATTATTTATGTACACAGTGCATAAATGTCCTTCAATGGGGTATTTGCCAGGTGTTCTCTATTTTAATCATTACTCTGGTGAAATCCTTGAGGGCTGGAGTGGTGGTTACAGCGCTTGCCTGGCATGCGTGTGGACGTGGGCTTGACCCAAAACCTCGTACACAATTGTCAGGAAAGCAAAGGCCAGATTGAACATTAAATAAAATTGATTCTTTATCTCATTCTCTCCCTCTCTCAAGAAAAAATAAGTTATTGTTGATATTTCTTGTTTAGTTTATGTGGATGTACTTATATGTATATATATGATAGATAATAAATGAAATTGCTAGATTGAATGCATTTCTGTAATTTAATAAATGTCAAATTGTTGGTCTTGGGGGCTGGATCGGTGGCTCAGCGATTTTGGCGCTTGCCTGGCAAGCATAAGGACCCGGGTTACAAACCCCAGCACCATGTACACAACTGAGTGTTGGAGCAACTAAGGCCATGTGAAAAGCTAAATAAAGTTGTTTCTCTCTTTCTCTGTCTCTTTCACTGTCCCTCTCTCTTTAAAAAAAAAATTGCTGGTCTTGGGTTGGAGCTCAGTGGTTACTGCACTTGCCTGGCAAATGCAGTACGAGAGTTCAAACTCCACCACCACATACACAACAAGGTCTTTTTTTTTTTTTTTTTTTTTCACAACAAGGTCTTGGAGCAACGAAAGTCACATGAAAAACTGAATAAAATTGATTCTGTCTTTCTCTCTCATTCACACTCTCACTGTCCCTCTCTCTTTAAAAAAAAATTGCTGGTCTTACATACCATTGTATTGATCTATCTGATATGTATGAGAGTACCTAGTTCCTTTCCCACTTTGTAAGATTAGATATTACCAAAATTTTAAGTATATTTTGATCTAAAAAATGATTGTTAGTTTGTTTTTTTGGTACTGGGGTTTGAACTCACTTTATCACTGAGCCCATATACCCAGTTCTTCTTGTTTTTATTTTGAGACAGGGTCTTGCTAAGTTGCCGAGGCTGGACTCTATAATTTGAGAGCCTCCTGATCACTGGGGTTATAGGGATGTGCGATCATGTTAGCTTGCTAGCTTGTTTTTTGATTGGTATCTGATTAGTGGTCAAGTTGGTCATGTTTACATATCCTAATTGGCCTTGAGTGTTTATTTTTCTTCAATTTTTTTTTAAAGAGGGACAGTAAGGGAGAATCAATTTTTTTTCTTTTTCTTTTTTTTCATGGCTGAGGGCCTTGCTTGTGCTCGGCAATCGCTTGGCCACTGAGCTAAATCCCCAATCCCCGGGAGAATCAATTTTATTTAGTTTTTCATGTGGTTTTTGTTGCTCTAACACTTCATTGTGTATGTGGTGCTGGGGTTCAAACCCACATCCTCATGCATGCCAGGCAAGCCCCGTAACCGGGGAGCCACTGCTCCAGCCCCTATATTCATGTTTTCGGTAGTACATTTAGTGGATTTATAGGGTTTCTTATGTTCTGGGTATTAATCCAAATATTTATCCTTTTCCTGTCAAGGATGCTCAATATTTTCTTCCAGTCTATAACATACTTTTTTTTCAATAGAGAGGGACAGTGAGAGAGAGAAAGAGAGAAGTAAATTTTATTTAGTTTTTCACGTGACTTTGTTCCTCCAACACTTTGTTGTGTATGTGGTGCTGGGGTTTGAACCGGTGTACTGGACCTGCGTACTGGCACATGTCAGGCAAGCGCCGTAACCGCTGAGCCACCGCTCCAGCCCCAAGAATCAGTTTTATTCCGTTTTTCACGTGGCTTAAATTGCTCTGACACTTTGTTGTGTACATGGAGCTGGGATTCAAACCCATGTCCTCGAACATGCCATGCAAGAGCAGTATCGACTGAGCCACTGCTTCAGTCCTATAACATACTTTTAACTTTTTTGTTTTTGGCACTGGGGATTGAACTCAGGGGGGTTTTATATCTTCAGCCCTTTTTATTTATTTATTTTTTTATTTTGAGAGAGGGTCTTACTAAGTTTCTTACAGCCTCACTAAATTGCTGAGGCTGCTATTGAACTTAAGATCCTCCTGATTCAGCCTCTGATTTGCTAGGATTATAGTTATACCTGGCTGTACTTTTAACTATGTAGAAGTTTAAACAGTTTTTTACACTTTTTTTTTTTAAGAGAGAGAAAGAGAGAATCAATTTTATTTAGTTTTTCACATAGTGTTTGCTGCTCCGAGACACTGTTGTGTACGTGGTGCTGGGCTTAGAATCCGTCCTCACGCTTGCCAGGCAAGCACTATACCCGCTGAATCACTGCTGCAGCCCCCCTATTATTTGTTTGTTTTTTTTTAAAGAGAGGGGGACATTGAGAGAGAAACAATCTTGTTTTTCATGTGACTTCCATTGCTCTGACAATTTGCTTTGTGTCACTGGTGCTGGGGTTTGAACTTGCATCCTCATGCATGCCAGGCAAGCGCTGTAACTGCAGAGTCACTTTTCCAGCCCCAAAATCTTAATATAGTTTTGATTTGCATTTCCCTGATTGCTTGAGATGTTGGGCATTTTTTCATGTATTTATTGGCCTTTTGTGTTTCTTCTATTGAGAAATTTTTGTTTAGTTATTTTGTCCTTTTATTGATTGGATTTTTTGATGTTAAGTTTTTTGCGTTCTTTATGTATTCTGGATATTAGTCTTTTATCAGAGGGATAGCTAGCCAAGATTTTCTCCCATTCTGTAGGCTCTCTTTTCATAATCTTGTTTCCTTCACTGTGCAGAAGCTTTTTAGTTCAATGGCGTCCCATTTATTGATTCTTTTTTTTTTTCAGGGCTGAGGATCGAACTCGGGACCTTGCGCATGCTAGGCAAGCGGTCTGCCGCTGAGCTAAATCCCCAAACCCCCATTTATTGATTCTTAGTTTTATTTCTTGTGCTTTGAAGATCTTGTTCAGGAAGTCAGTCTCAGTTCCTACATGATGGAGCATTGACCCTATGTGTTTTTCTAGCAGTTGTAAGGTTTCTGGTCTAACTCTTCAGTCTTTGATCCATTGAGATTTTGAGTTTTGCGGAGGGGTGAAAGATAAGGATCTAATTTCATTTTTCTGCATATAGCTATCCAGTTTTCCCAGCACCATTTGTTGAAAAGACTGTCTTTTCTTCATGATCTATTTTTGGCACCTTTGTCAAATATCAGATGGCTATAGGTTTGTGGATTTATTTGTCTCTGTGTCTTCTATTCCATTGGTTTTCATGTCTATTTTGATACTAATATCAGTGCTGTTTTTGTTACTACAGCTCTGTAGTATAGTTTCAGATCAGTATTGTGATGCCTTCTGATTTACTTTTCTTGCCTAGTGTTGCTTTGTTTATTCTGGGTCTTATTCTTTTTTTTTTTTATTTTTTTATTTTTTTGGTACTGGGGATTGAACCCAGGATCACTTAACCACTGAGTCACATCTCCATCTCTTTTTATATTTTATTTCTAAACAAGGTCTTGCTAAGTTACTTAGGGCCTCACTAAATTGCTGAGACTGGCTTCAAACTTAGGATCATTCTGCCTTAGCCTCCTGGGTTACTGGAATTATAGGCATGTGCTACTGTGCTGGACTATACTTTTAACTTTATTTTTATGACATTCTACTAACAAGAACACTTTTTAAAAAACTTTTCTCCGTACTTTTTGTTGGGGAGGCGCAGTGGTACTGGGGATTGAACCCAGGGTTTTGTACATATGTGCTGGGTAAGTGCTTTTACCACTGAGCTACTTCTGCACCTCTCTGTTTTTTATTTTGAGGCAGGATCTCTGTGAGTTGCCCAGGCTGGCCTAGAATTTGTGATCCTGTTGCCTTAGTTTCCTGAGTCACTGGGATCACGGTATGTACCTTTACAGCTAGTCTGAGGACAGTTTGACATCTTTACAATAGTGAGACTCTTCTTGTCCTGGAATATGGCCTGTTGTTCTTTTTTTCCTTTTCTATGTCATTATCTGTAGAGCATTGCAATTTTCTTCATATTGGTCTTGATGATTTTCGTCGTTAGATAGTTAATTAAAAAGAAATCCATTTGATTAATTTTTAATTTTTAAAAAAAAGAGTTAATTTTTTGTTCTTTCATCTGATTTTTGTTTTTCCTCCACTTAGTTGTGTTTATCGTGCTGGGGATCGAACCTGGGGCCTTGTGCATGCCAGGCAAGTGCTCTACTGCTGAGCTACCTCTGTGGCATTGATTAATTTTATTTTTGTAAAGCTTCAAGAGAAAAAAAACATGCCCCTAATTATTTTGGTCACTAGATATGACAGACTATATAATTTGTGGTGCTGCAGATCAAACCAAGACCTCTTTCATGCTAGGCAAGTACTCTGAGCTACACCCTGAGCCCTATCATAGTCGTTATTTTTTTTTAAGAGGGAGGAACAGTGAGAGAGAGAGAAAAAAAGAATCAATTTTATTTAGTCTTTCATTGCTCTGACATTACGTTGTGTATGTGGTGCTGGGGGATTCAGACCACCTGTGTCCTTGTGTCCTGCAAGTGCTGGAACTGCTGAGCCTCTGCTCCAGCCCCTCCTATCATAGACTTTATTTTTTTATTTTATTTTATTTTTTTAAGAGAGAGGGACAGTGAGAGAGACAGAGAAAGAAAGGAACAACTTTATTTAGTTTTTCACATGGCCTTAGTTGCTCTAACACTTAGTTTTGTACGTGGTGCTGGGGTTTGTACCCGGGTCCTCATGCTTGCCAGGCAACCACTGAGCCACTGCTCCAGCCCATTATTTTTATTTTTTTAAGAGAGGACAGTGAGAGAGACACAGACACACACACACAGACACATACACATACAGAATCAATTTTTATTGAGTTTTTCACATGGCTTTTGTTGCTCTGACACTTAATTGTGTACATGGGTGTTGGGGTTTGAACCTGTGTACTCCCGCATACCAGGCAAGTGCTGTAACTTCCGAACCACCACTCCAAGCCCCTGTCATAGACTTTAAATAACAAACTGTTTTATTTTCCTTTTGCTTTTTTTCAATTGACAGTAGTTTAGAGACAGGGTTTTCATGCCCTTGTCATGATAGGGAAGTTGTTAACTCTGTTTTACCCATGTTCTGAAACCAGTACTGTCCTCATTCTAGGGGAATTTATCAAGTCCTAGGCTGGTAGTTCAGGTGTTAATCATTTTATGTTTTTTTGCTATTATAAGAATTCTTGGAGCTGGAGAGGTAGCTCAGTGATAGAGTGCTTGCCTGGCATGTGTGAGGACATAGGTTTAATCTCCAGCACCAAAACAAAAACCAGATGAAAAAAATAAAATTAACTTTCTTCAGAAAAAGAGAAAGAAATCTTGCTGTTTGTGCTTCTATAGAATAAACTTCTAGGCATTATTATAATTATTATTATTTTGTAGTGCTGAAGATTGAACCCAAGCCTGTACATACTAGGCAAGTGTATCCCAGAGCCACCTGCCCAGTGCTAGAATACAATTCTAGGAGTGCAATTACAGGGTTAGAGGGTTAAAGCAAAGATTTGGTGATTAGTATTGCTATCAAAAGTATGGATTTTGCTGGGCATGGTAGAGGCCAGTAATCCCAGCTACCTAGGAGTCTGAGGCAGGAGGATTGCGAGTTTGAGGCTGGTTTGGGCAATTTAGTTAAGACCCTGTCTCAAAAAAAAAAAAAAAAAAAAAAAAAAAAAAGAAAGAAAAAAAAATATAAAAAGGCCTGGGAATGTACTCTGGGTTCAATTCCAGTATTGCCCCTTCCCCCCTCAAAAAAAAAGTGTGTGTTATTATTTCTCTGTGTCCTCAATGTTAAGTCTTTTTAATTTTTTCCCATCTATGAAAAATGCTATGTCATTATTTTAACTTTACATTTCCTAATTTTTAGTAAGATCAAACATGTTAGTTCCATACCTCCTCCTCTTTTCCTTGCTGGTTTGGAACCCTGAGGATCAAAAATTATACATTTCTGGAGTAGCTGAGTTTAGCCCTGTGATACCTTACTGGTAATTTGCTCATACTTGCAAGTATTCTGTTACAGAGCTTCATACCCAAACTCTGTAGAGGTTTTTGACATGTGTATTTCTTTGTATGTTAATTGCCATTTCATATCCTTTGCATATTATAAAAAAATTTTCATGGGCTGAGTGTTTGACTCAGTGATGTTAATGTTTGCCTAGAACGCTCAGGGTCCTAAGTTTGATCCCTAACACTGCTTCCACCAATTGTATATTTTATATAGGTTTTCTTTTTTTTAAATTTTAGGATTATAAATCAGAGTTAATAGTACTTTGTCTCTATAATGTTTAGGGATTTTTCTCCCAATATACAATTTACCTTATCCTGCTATAGTTTCCGTGTTCTCTCTGTCTCTCTGTCTCTCTCTTTGTCTCATTCTTGATTTCTGGAGATCATACCAAGGCCATTATTTATGCTCATAGGTAAGTCTCTGTCACAAGTTACATCCCCAGCTCTTTTTATTTTTTATTTTGAGACTGGGTCTTGCTAAGTTGCTTAGATATCACTAAATAACTGAGGCTGGCTATGAACTCCTAATCCTCATGCCTCCGCTTCCTGAGTTGCTGGGATTACAGGTGTGTGCCACCACACCCAACTTTTATTTTTTATTTTGAGTCAGAGTTGCCTGAGCTGGCCTCCATCTTGTAATTCTCCTGTCTCAGCCTCCTGAGTACCTGGGATTATAGGTTTGTGTCACCATGCCAGACATCTTACAGTAGTTTTAAAATTTTTTCATTTTTTTGTTGTCCTATAAATATGTTAGTCTTCATTCTTGGCTGTTTCCGGTGCATTTGATTTTATTCCCTGTCCTGCAGTGTGTTGTGCTTTTTTTGTGTGGAATTGGGGATTAAACTGAAGGACTTGCACTCGCACATGTTAGGGAAGTACTCTACCACTGAGCTACAATCCCATCTCTTTTTTTTTAAAGAGAGAGGGACAGTGAGAGAGAGAGAGATAGAAATGATTTTTATTGGTTTTTCATGTGACCTTTTGTTGCTCCCAGATTTTGCTGTGTACATAATGCAGGGGTTTGAACTCGTGTACTTGTGCATACTGGGCAACTGTTGAGCCACTGCTCCAGCCCCTCCTTTTATTTTTAAATTTTTTTTTAGGGCTGAGGACCGAACTTGGGGCCTTGCATGTGCTAGCAGGCAAGCGCTCTGCCACTGAGCTAAATCCCCAACCCCTCCTTTTTTTTTTTTTTTTTTTTTTAAGAAGCATCAATTTTATTTATATTTTCATGTGATTTTTATTTTTCCAAGATTTAGTTGTGTATGTGATGCTGGGATTCGAACCTAGTTTCTTGTGCATGTGTGCTAACACTGAGCCACTGCTCCAGCTCCTATCCTTATCTCCTTTAATTTAAATTTTTTGAGACAGGTTCTAGCTAAATTGCTCAGACTGGCCCCAAATTTGGCATCCTCCTGTCTCAGCTTCCTGTGTTAACAGGGAATACAAACATTTGCCATTGTGACTGGCTTCCACTGCACTTTTTTTTATTTCATTTTTGTGATTTTGGGGATTGAGCCCAAACTTGTGCATGCTAGACAAGTGTTCTACCACTGAACTATATATCCAGCCCTTCTTATTTTATTATAGGGTCTAAGTTGTTGATGTTGAGGCTGCCTTCTAACTTATGGTCCTCCAGCCTTAGACTTCTAAAGTAGCTGGGATCACAGACATGTTCCACAGTGCTCAGCTTATACAGTGCATTTTGAATTTAATAACATCAGTGTGACCTGTAAGCAGTTTACTGAATGCTAACCTAGTTGTGTTCATGAAGCAGCATTTTTGCATATATTTTGTTAGTTACTAGATTTGTGTGCCTTCTAGGGATGTAAACCCTCAATGAAGGAAGAAAATGAAGAAGTATAGATGACTTTATTAAGGGAATTTGTGGTCTTTCAGTAGAGACTAGCTTTATTAATATCTGATACATAAAGATAGATCCTTTAACATGGTTAAAAATCTGGAAACTTGGGCTGGAGCAGTGGTTCAGCGTGGCAAGCACGAGGACCTGAGTTCAAACCCCAGCACCACGTACACAATTAAGTGTTGGAGCAACAAAGGCCATGTGAAAAACTCAATAAAGTTATTTCTCTCTTTCTGTCTCTCTCACTGTCCCTCTCTCTTTAAAAAAAAAAAAATCTGGAAACTTTTGAATTTTACTACATATAAAATGTCACAGTGTATCTAAGATGCTTTCCATAGGTTTCTGGTTCTCAGAATTTTGTAATAATTTATTGATACTTCCTGTGTTAAACCCTTTGCCAGTTGTTCTGAACAATACAGAAACTGAATTACTGTCCTTTAGGAGTTTACCAGCTATAGGAAAGAACATATGCTATTAAAACCAAGCTGGGTTCAGGTGTGCACACCTGTCGTCCCAGCTGGTTGGAAGACTGAGGAAGGGGGATTTTTTTGAGCCCCAGACTGTGGGGTCAAGGTAGTCAACATATTGAGGCTCCTCAAAAAAACAAACAAAATAAAACAAAACAAAAAAACAAAACAACAACAACAAAAAAAACCCCAAAAAACAAAACAAAGCAAATAACCTCATAATTGAAGATACTACATTGTTTTAGAGAAATTTTACTGGAGGAAAAAAGGAATAACTTGCAGCTAAATAATGTGTAGGGGTGGGCGTATAGCTCAGTGGTAGAGGGCCTGTCTGGAGTATGCAAGGCCCTGGGTTCAATCCCCAGTATTGGGTGGGGGGGTCATAGCTTTATCAGGTTTACACAGTCTCCCCCTTCCTCTTTCTCCTCTACTTCTTCCTCCTACTGTGGATTGAATTTAGGGATGGTCTACCACTGAGCTACATCCCCAGCCTTTTAAAATTTTTTTTCTTTTTAGACAGGCTCTTGCTGGGTTGCCCAGGCTGACTTCAAACCTAATTCAGTCTCCTGAGTAGCTGGGATTTACCACTGTACTTGGCAAAAAAGAAATATATTGTGAAAACAAAAATAAAAACATTTCACAGCTATTCCAATGGAAAAAGAAATTTCAGGTACTAAAGTTTTTGGAAGGAAAAGAGACCTACTTGCAAAACAGTACAAGGGAGTCAGACTGGTTTACTATATTAAAAAATACCTTTAGGAAAAAATGATTATGGGGAAAACATGAGGTCACCAATATTACTGAGTTATTAGTTTGTCATGGTGGGAAAACAACATCCTTATTTAATTATTATAGCTGTATTTCTTGGATATGATTGTTGCAAAATTAGGGATAGAGGGTCTGGAGTGGTGCCTCAGCAGTTGGAGTGCTTGCCTGGCATGCACAAGGACCTGGGTTTGAACCGCAGCACCACATACGCAACTAAGTGTCACAGAAACAAAAGGCCAGATGAAAAACTAAATAAAGTTGATTCTCTCTTTTAAAAAATTAGGAGAAGGGCTGGAGCAGTGGCTCAGTGGTTACAGCGCTTGCCCGGCATGTGCAAGTACACAGGTTCAAACCCCAGTACCCACTCTCTTTCTTTCTCTCTCTCTCTCTTCTTCTTTCTCACACACACTGTCCTTCTCTCTTTAAGGGAGAAAGAAAAAAAATTAGGGATAGAATTGATTAATTAGGGAGTACATGCTTACAAAAAATGCTCCCAAATTTATTTTGGAGATAAGAATCTGATGGACAGGTGGCAGGGGTAGAGCACTTGCCTGGCGTGTATGAGGACTTGGGTTCAGTCCCCAGCACCACATATACAACTAAGTGGATGAAAAACAAAACAAACAAACAAAAAAGAAGAAGAAAAGAAAAGGAAAAGATATTCTTTCTTTCTTACTGTTTCTCACAAAAAGAATAAACTGGGGCTGGAGTGGTGGCTCAGCAAGTTACGACACTTCCCTGGCATACACAAGGACACTGGTTCAAACCTCAGCACCTTGTACACAACCAGATGTCAGAGCAATGAAAGCCACGTAAAAAACTAAATAAAGTTCGTTGATTCTCTCTCTCACTGTCACTCTCTTTATTTTTTATTTTATTTTTATAGAGAGGACAGTGAGAGAGAGAGACAAAGCAACATGGCTTTCATTGCTCTGACTCTTAGTTGTGTATGTGGGTGCTGGGGTTTGAACCCGTGTGCTTGAGCAAGCCGGGCAAGTGCTGTAACTGCTGAGCCACCACTCCAGCCTTCTCTCTCTCTTTAAAAAAAAAAAAAAAAAAAAGAATAAACCTGTTTCAAACATTCAAAAAATAATTGAGAACAGCTCTTTTATTTTTTATCTCAAGGTGCAAAGTATTTCCCCTTCCCCTTCTTTTTTTGAGGGGGGAGGGGAGAGGTTGGGGAAGCCAGGGAGAAAGAGAGTCAATTTTAATTTATTTTTTCATCTGGCCTTTGTTTCTCCAACACTTAGTTGTGTATGTGTTGCTGGGGTTTGAACTCAAGTCCTTGCACATTCCAGAGAAGCACTCCAACTGCTGAGCCCTGCTCCAGCCCCTTCTTTCCCTTTTTCTATGGGATGTGAGATGTGTTCATAGTAGTGGCAAGGCAAAGTGTCAGTTTTGCTTCTCCAGTACTTTGCTTAAGGTCGTATAGCTAGGAAATGATGCAGTCCTATTGTTATTTTTTGAGGGGCTAGGGATCTCACCAAAGGTGGTCTTGCATATGCTATGCAAGTGTTCTATTCCATCTCTAGATTTCTTTCTTTTTTTCTTTTTTTTTTTTTGGTATTGGGGATTGAACCCAGGGGCACTTACCCACTGAGCTATATCCCCAGTCTTTTTTATGTTTTTATTTTGGGACAGGGTCTTGCTAAGTTGCTTATGACTGATACTGTGAGATGCTGAGGAAGATAGGCAGATGGTGAGAATCATGATGCAGTTACAGATGAATGGACTGACTGAACAGGAGAAGAGGCATCTCATTTTCTAGTACTGAAAGAAAAACAGGTAACTAATCTCAGTGACTTGGGATACTGAGGCAGGAGAATTGCAAGTTCTAGGCCAGCCTGGACAACTTAGCAAGACCCTCAGCAAATGAGTGAGACCCTATCTCAAAATAAAAACTGAAAAGTGCTGGGGATGCAACTCAGTGATAAAGTGTCCCTGGGTTCAATCCCTAGTTAAAATAAACAAACAGTTATAGGTAGGAGTTACGTGGTGGAGGTGGAGGTTGGGCACTCCTGATAACTTACATTTCTGTATCAGATTGGAAGAAAAGTTTTTGACTGAGTGTGAATGGCCTGAAAGAGAAAAAAAATTGAGATAGCTTTGAGGGGGAAATGGAAGAAGGTATTTATGAAGTTCAGTATTAAAGGGCTGAGGTTGGAGACTTCATAGTGTTGTTATTGTATCTACTGTGTGGTTTTTTTTTTATAAGTAGTTCCCAGAGATACCATTAATCTGGAACTGAGGTTTTATGCTTGGATTTAGAGAAAGGGATTCAAATGACCTGAAGTTGCTGCTAAGATGTTTAGATACCTCACTGCAGGATCCGGATTGGAGAGAATTTGAGGGGGTGAGATGAGAGGTTTCTTTAAAGTCAAGGAACAAGGTATGTTCAGGATAAGAATTTTTTTATGGTATAGTTATTTTTTTATTTTTATTTTTTATTAGATGAATATGAAGTTACAATTGAGGGGGAAACATTGTCAAACAATCAAGAAAAAATGTATATATACTAGTTATCCAAGACTAATGCCATGTCATGGATGCCCTGCTTGGTTCCCCATGTTTCTGTTTCCCCCAGAAGACCCCCTGAGTTAAATGGATATCTTGTGGAGGTCAGAGATCTCCTTCTGAGATGAATCCCCCATATTCCCACCCTTCAGTCTCCCAGATATCCCTCTTAAGCCCTCCCCCCACCCTACGCCTCCAGGTATCATAGGCAGTCATCCCCCTGTTGCGTAAAGAATCATACAATTTGAGGTTATTATTAGCTTAGCCATTTCTTTCTTTTTTTTTTTTTAAAGAGAGGACAGTGAGAGAGAGAAAGACAGAGACAGAGAGAGAATCAATTTTTATTGAGTTTTTCACATGGCTTTAATTGCTCCTACACTTAGTTGTGTATGTGGGTGCTGGGGTTTGAACCTGTGTACTTGCGCATACCAGGCAAGCGCCGTAACTGCAGAGCCACCGCTCCAGCCCCTAGCTTAGCCATTTCTAACATACTGCTTCCCAATGCATTTTAACTTCCACAGATGAGAGAAACCATTTGGCCCTTGAGTCTCTGAGATTTGGATACTTCACTTAGCATAATTCTTTCCATCTCCATCCATTTGATTTCAAAAGCCATAATATCGTCTTCTCTAATGGTCGAGTAGTATTCCACTGTATATATGTACCAAAGTTTTTGTATCCATTCATCAAGTGAGGGGCATTTGGGTTGGTTCCATAGTCTAGCAATAGTAAATTGAGCTGCTGTAAACATCGATGAAGCCATATCACTATAATATGCTGATTCTAATTCTTTTGGGAAAATACCCAGGAGTGGGATAGCTGGGTCATAAGGTGGTTCCAGCCCTAATTTTTTAAGGGGTCTCCACACTGCTTTTCACAGTGGCTGAACCAGTTTGCAGTTCCCAGGATAAGATTTTTGTGAAGTAAGAATAATAAAGGGGAAGCACTTTCAAATGATGACAGGATCTAGTATTAAAGAACTGAAGAGTAGATTCCTAAAATAGAATTGAGCCCAAGATTTTTAGAACTCAAGATGTCCATGAATTCTTATGTACAGTGGTTGGATGGTTCATCTTCATGGGTGTTGAAATTTCCCAGGATTATGATAGAAGATTTATATTCCCAGGTTTTCAGTGAATAAGGAGGTGTGACCAAGGAATCAGAAGACTTCAGTGATGAGAAGCTGTATTTCAAAGGTGGGCGTAAAAGAAGGATGATCATCTGGAGGCTGCTATAGAGAGGCAAGAGAATGCCAATCACTTCTGGCTCCATAGGGCTGCATTAGTCAGCTTTGCATTGCTGTGACCAAACTATACAACAAGAATAACTTAGAGGAGAAAAAGGTTAATTTTGGGCTGTTTGAGAGGTCTCAGTCCATGGTTGGATAATTCAATCATTCTGAGCAGAGGTAAGGGAGAGAGCATCTTGGCAGAAGATCATGGTGAAGGAAGGCTGCTTACCTCCTGGTAGCCAGGAAGGGAGGGAGGGCATAGAGATGAGTGAGGGAGGGAGGAGCCAGGGACAAAATATATAACCCTCCATCCAGTGACCCACTTCCTCCAGCCACACCCACCTGATATAGTTACCACCCAAATATTAATTCATCAAATGGATTAATGCACCAATTAAGTCACAGCTCTCATAATCGAATCATTTAACTCTGAATATTCCTATGTGTTTTTTTTTTTCTTTTTTGGTATGGGGTTAAACCCAGGGACATTTAATCACTGAGCCACATCCCCACCCTATTTTTTTTTTTTTGCTTAGGGCCTCACTAAGTTGCCTAGGGCCTAGCTAAGTTGCTGAGGCTGGCTTTGAACTTATGTCCTCCTGCCTCAGCAGTCTCCGGAGCTGCTGGGATTGCAGGCATGTACCACCACACCCAGCTCTGTGAACATTCCTATGTTAATAGGAGCTTTGGGGGGATACCGCATATCTAAACCATACAGTGGGCATGGGTTGCAGTAAAGAGAGAAAGAATATACTTTGAGGGCAACCAGATTTAAGTCAAGGTAAGTAAATGGAAGGAGCATTGTTCAGAAAGAATGAAGAAGCCTGCAGTTTGGTAAAGGCAATAAGAAAATGATTACTTTCTTGGAAAAGTGGGAAACATTTGGACAGTGACAATATGGAGGAAACCAGGGTTGTAGACACATACACTAGGAAGATAGATTCTGGTGGGGATAGTATTTCCTTTGTAGGTTGTGACCTGGTATTACCGAGATCAGAGGGAATTCTAGAAGTTTTCAGTTGGACTCAATTATTTGAACTTTGCTGAAGTTATTTTGGCACTGAACCTGGTTTAAAGTCCCAGATATTATGACTTGATCCACAAAGGTAGTAAAGGGTTTTTAAAAAGTGGCAAGGGCAACAAAGATCATATTTTGTGTGAGGGGTTGACTCAGCAGAGTTGAAGTCTTTTGTTAGGTAAAGGTTCCCAAGGTCAAGGGCTGGTTGTGTCTAAGGACTTCCATGATCCCTGAAGAAGGGCTGGGCTATAAAGCCTATGTTGGGAGAAGATGTAGTGAGAAGGATCACCTTATAATAGAGCTATTAATGATTTAAAATTGAAGAGCTTGTTAATATATTCTGGAGGCAAGCAGAAGTGAATAACTTGTATTAGGATGTTAGGACATGGGTCTTTAAAAATATGGTAGAATTTTTGTAAAAATTAAAATTAAAGAGAAGTGTGACATGGATTTTGGAAAGCAGCTTTATAAGTTAAGACTTCTAGTTGTATGTGACAGATAACCTAAACAAAGTTGGCTTAAAAAGGGAATATTTAGTTTTATGTTTCCAAAAAGTCCATGCTTTAGGCATGACTTTTGTAGTTTAGGTGGTATAATTAGTACTTAGTCTCTTCCCTTTCTTAACTCACATATGTTTTCACACTGTGTTTATCTGATTTTTAGGTTCTGTGTGGTGGCAAGATGGCTGAAACAGCTCTAGTTGCTGCTGTTCCAGCTTAAATGCATTAGGAAAGAGACCTTTTTTTTTTTTCATTCAACAACTCAGGTAAAAACCTGAATATCATTGGGTAAAACCGAGCCAGGTGTCCATCTTTGATTCAGTCATAGCCAATAAAATCTAATTTCTTGATTGATTTATGTTTAGGTTACTTGTATTTACAAATGGAGTCAGTATCTTACTGTTATGGGCCTCTTTATGTATAAAGGAATAAGTCTTATATCTTTGTATTTTCCTTTGTCTACATTGCTTCTGTCTGAGAACACTCTAGACATACGAGATTTTGTCCATTCACTGTTTATACCATATATGCAGTGAGTACAATTATCCCTTTGTATTCATGAGGGTTTGGTACTCAGATACCAAAATCTGAGAATACTCAACTTCCTTATGTAAACTAGCATAGTATTTGCAAATACTCTATATAAATTCTTCCACATATTTAAAATCATCTTTAAATTACTGATGTTACCTAACACAATGTAAATACTATGGAAATAGTTACACTGTATTGTTTAGGGAAAGATGACAACAAATGTCTGTATATACTCAGTACAGTTGTAATTTTTTTTAAGAGAGAGGGACAGTGAGAAAAAGAGACAGCGAGAGAGAGAGAAAGAGAGAGAAATAATTTTTTGTTTAGTTCTTCATGTGGCTTTCGTTGCTCCAAGACTTCGTTGTGTACGTGGTGCTGGGGCTGGAGTTTGAACTCGCATACTTGCTCATGCCGTGCAAGCTGTAACTGCCGAGCCACCACTGTAGGCCCTGTAATTTTTTTTTTTAAAGTAAAGAGAGAAGGACAGTGAGAGAGAGACAGAGAGAATCAATTTTTATTGAGTTTTTCACATGGCTTTCGTTGCTCTGACACTTAGTTGTGTACATGGGTGCTGGGGTTTGAACCCGTGTACTTGAGCAAGCCAGGCAAGTGCGGTAACCACCGAGCCACCACTCCAGCCCCTGTAATTTTTTTTTTTTTTTTAAGAGAGAGGGACAGGGACTGGAGTGGTAGCTAGGCGGCGGTTACGGTGCTTGCCTGGCATGCGCCGGTACGCGGGTTCAAACTCCAGCACCATGTACATAGTGAAGCGTTGGAGCAACAAAGCCACATGAAAACTAAATAAAATTCTCTCTTTCTGTCTCTCTCTCTCTCTCTCTCACTGTCCCTCTTTCTTAAAAAGAGAGAGAGAGAGACAGTGAGAGAGAGAAAAAGAGAATTAGTTTTATTTAGTTTTTCATGTGGACCTCGTTGCTCTGACACTTTTTTGTGTACTTGGTGCTGGGGTTCAAACCTGCATCCTCACACATGCCAGGCAAGCACCGTAACCGCTGAGTCTCTGCTCCTGCCTCAGTTGTAATTTTTTAAATTTAGGACAGTGTCTAATGCACACTTAGATGAATTCTTGGATGTGGAACCCAAGGATGTCTTATGAGTTAAGACTTTTAGTTGCCATCTACATATGCTTTTTCATACCTTATTGTTTTATTCATGTATAGCTATCTTATGGCCTCTTCTCTGACAATGTTTTAGTTTCTGTTATTGCTTCCAACTGCGTGAGTCCTCCACTTTCCATTCAGTTGAAGCTCAGCATGTCATTCTTTTTGGGCTAAACTCTGAAAGCAAACTCTTTCTTTACAGGTTGATGACCAATTTTTAGTATCTTGTAACCTTTGGGACAGGTACATCCTTGTATCTAATCAGCAAGGACCTGACCCAGGGGTGAGGGATCTGGGGTATTTACATGAGGATTAGGATACTAACATGAAATCAGAGGCCATCATAAAACTCCTTAGATCTGCAAGGCACTGTTTCCTCCCTTCCCCACTCCCAGTACTGGGGATTGAACTGAGGGACTGTCTACCACTGAGCTACCTACATCTGTAGCCCTTCTTTTTATTTTGAGAAAGGGTCTTGCTAAGTGGCCCAGGCCAGCTTCAAACTTGGGATACTTCTGCCACAGCCTCCCTAGTCAGTGAGATTACAGGTGCAATCCACTGTGCCTGGTTTGTTTTGCTATCTTATTAGTGTCTGTTGACACTAATGGTGGAATGTTTGCCTCTTATGTGCAAAGCTCTGGTTTTGATCCCCAGTACCACAAAATGAAAAACAAAAATTTTTTGATGTTCACTTAGTTTTTCTTTTGGTTATGGTTTGGTTGAAAGGTGTCTCTCACAATCTCAATATGTAAGACAATGCAGAAAAGCTGAAAGGTGATGTGATTGGGTTATAAGAGCCTTAATCCAATCAGTGAATTTATCTCCCATAGGGATAATGGACTGGTAGGGTATGGAGGAGGTGGGTCTTTGGGAGCATGCCTTCAGGGTATATATTTTGTATCTGGTGATTCTTCTTCAGTCATGATGTCTTTCCTCAACTCAGTCCTCAAGAAATGAAGTTGGCCTTCCATGGGCTAAGACCTCTGAAACCATGAGCCCCCAAATAAACTTTTCCTCCTAAAATTGTTTTTGTCAGGTCCTTTAGTCACAGCAGCAAAAAAGATGACTAAAACAGAAATCGATACCAAGAAGTAGGGTCGTTGTTGCTACTAACTTGACCATGTGGTTTAGAAACTTTTGGAGCTTTTTGGAATTTGTGGGAGGAATTTTGAGATATTTAGCAGTGCAAGCTGTGGAAACACATTGGATTGTTGTAAGTGGAGCTTAATGGTGCTTCCATTGGGAGCTTAGAAGACCAGAATGCCAATAGAACTGTGCATAGTCAAATAGGGCTCATGAATGTTCAGAGGAGAAAGGAAGACTCTATTGGAAATTGGTCTAGAGGCCATTTGTATTATGTTATGGCTAATTGTGTGCATTTTGCCTGTGTCATGAGTTTTTCTGTGAACCTGATTTTAAAGGTAATGGACTTCTTAATCTGGCAGAAGAAATTTCTAGGCAGCATAACATTTAGGCAGTGGTATGGGTATTGCTGGCAGCTTTTAGCCAAGTTTATGGTGTTATTCAGGACCAGAATGCAGAGCAGAAAGATTTGAAAAACTTGGATGTGAAAGATGGAGTAAAACTGGAGATAAAAAAGTTGTAGTTGTTAAAGATATTACCACCACTGAAGAAATGCTAAAGGTTTTGCCTAGAGACAGAAAAATAGAAAAAAAATAAAAGGAAGCTTGAGGGCTCCTCAGGAATTGGCAAGACCATATTCATCTCAGTCTCAAGGAAGTAAAAAATCATTTGAGAGGAGAACAATGGAGCATCCTTCTTGCACAAGGGGGTCTTGGAAGGTTTCTCAGTGTGCTTAGCCACCCAGGCACTCAGAGGCTGCTGCAGCCATGGTCCCTGGAGGCTTGACTGCTGCTGGAGATGGCGGCAGACCTTGGCGGAAGCCACATGGTGTGGGTTCTGTAGGATTGCACGATGCTGAAGTTAGGGGGCTCATGGAGGCTTCCACCAAGGTTTCAAAGGAAGGCCTGGGAGGTCAGGCAAAGTACCCCAGGGTTAGTGTCCTTGTGGGCATCCCCTGAGGGGGTGATATGTGGAGATGTGAGGAGGAAGCTGAAGCCTCAGTGGAGACCCTGAAGATTAAGTAATGCCAGTGCCATGGAACATCAGCCTATGAAAGCTGCAGGAATTGATCAGAGACAAGTCAAGAGAGGTGCCATGTGGGCTGCAACCAGCAAGGCCATAGGGGCAGAGCTACACAAGCCTTTTGTAAAGAACATCATGGTGCCATGTTCTCCAGATTCCAGACATGGGAACTATAGGACTTGTTTGCCCTACTGGATTTTGGTCTTGCTTTGGTCCCATCCCTTGTTTCTATGCACCTGTTTTTCTGAATGGAAATATTTACTATGTGCCTTTATATGTTGCACATATATCCCCCCCTTTTTTTTTTAAAGAGAGAGAGTGATAGAGAGGAGAGAATCAATTTTATTTATTTTGTCATTTGGCCTTTGTTTCCCCCACACTTAGTTGTATATGTGATGCTGGAGTTTGAACCTAGGACCTTGCACATTCGGGGCAAGGGCTATAACTGCTGAGCCAGTGCTCCAGTCCCTATCCTACAAATTTTTTGATGAAATTAAAAATATAAATTGAGTTAGTAATGGTTCCATGTCTGCAGAGGAAAAAAATGGAATTCTTTTTGAGTTAACATTCTGTTTGAGGTTCAAAGTTGGTGTTCTTTAGTATCAAATTGGTTGCAAATGCTCATCAATTATTGCTGATTTGTATGAGATTTTATGTTTCATCCCCTCCCGCCTTTCACCCCAAGGTACTACAGATTGAATCTAGGGAAGCACACTACCACTGAGCTATATATTCCCAGCCCTTTTTTAAATTTTGAAACAGGGTCTTGCGAAATTGCCTAGACTGGCCTTGAATTAGGAATCTCCCTGCCTCAGTCTCCCAAGTAGCTGGGCTTACAGGCATGCACCAACATGCCTGGCAGCAAGCATGTTTGTCTGAGCATGTTTCATCATTTGGATGACATTTATAGAATTCTGTTAGATTTTTTTTCCTGATATTTGTTTTTTAATATTACTTGATTAATAATTTCTAATTTAAGTCTAGGTGGAAACTCCTCAATTGCACAGGTGCATGGATTTTGAAATACGGAAATTGTTTTTTCATTTTTACTGATGTCTGAAAAATGCTGCTGGAGCTGTATTTTGAACATGGAAAATATATCTGCTGTAAATTTGTATTTGAATAGACATCCAACTCATGTTATTTTAACTCTTAACAGAGCAGGAGGTTTGTGCAGTTGATATTATTTGTGATTCAAGCAATGTTAGTTTTCATTTAAAATTATTTTATTGTAGGTTCTGTATATAATCAGTTCTTTTTCTTGTTTTGGTTTAGACTGAATTAATTGAGGCACATTATCAGGTAGGAAATGCTAATTTTCAAAGCCATTCAGTGTTCAATAATAGCAACTGAGGGTGCTGGAAGGGTGGCTCAGCGGTTGGAGCATTTGCCTGGCATGTGTGAGGACCTGGGTTCGATCCTCAGTACTATGTTCACACCTGGGTGTCGGAGAAACCAGAACCAGATGAAAAATAAATAAAAATTGATTCTCTTTTTCTCGCTCTCATTCTTTCCCTCTCTCTCATTTAAAAAAAAAATAGCAATTGAGTGTGGTTCTTTTTAAAAAATTTTTTGTGGCACCTGGGATTGGACTCATGGATTCTACCACTGAGCAAGGTCCCCAGCATGTTTTTCATTTTATTTTTAATTTTGAGGAAGGTCCTTGTCTTCCTCCAGAGTCACTGGGATCATAGACATGTGCCACTGTGCTCAGCTTCAGAATGCATGGTTCTTCTAATTTAGAAAAGTTTCAGTTTTACCCTGAGTTCAAAAAAATTACAGTAAGGGGCTGGAGCAGTGGCTCAGCAGTTGGAGCACTCTCCTGGCCTGCACATGGACCTGAATTCAAATCCTAGCACCACACACACACAACTAGGTGTTGGAGAAACAAAGGCCAGAAGAAAAAATAAATGACGTTGATTCTCTCTCTCTCTCTTTTTTTAAGAGAGAGGGACTGTGAGAGAGAGAGAAAGAGAGAAATAATTTTTTAAAAAGGGGACAGTGAGAGAGAGAGAAGCAATCTTTATTTAGTTTTTCATGTGACTCATTCCCTGAACACTTCTTTGTGTACGTGGTGCTGGGGTTTGAACCCACGCACTCGCGCATGCCAGGCAAGCGCCGCAACCACCGAGCCACCGTTCCAGCCCCTGAGAGAAATATTTTTATTTAGTTTTTCATGTGGCCTTCGTTGCTCCAAGACTTTCTTGTGTACATGGTGCTAGGGTTTGACCTCTTGTACTCGCACATGATGAGCAAGTGCTGTAACTGCTGAGCCACTGCTCCAGCCCCTCTCCCTCTCTTCTCTCTCTCTTTTTTTTTTTTTAAAGAGAGAAGGACAGAGAGAGAGAGAGAGAATCAATTTTTATTGAGTTTTTCACATGGCTTTCCTTGCTCTGACACTTAGTTGTGTATGTGGGTGCTGGAGTTTGAACTCGTGTACTTGCACATGCCAGGCAAGTGCCGTAACCACCGAGCCACCACTCCAGCCCCCCCCCTTAAAAGAAAATTACAATAAAACTTTACCTCTACTGAGCCTGCTAACTGCTTAGTATTTAAAAAAAAGTCAGATTATTCAACTTTTGTTTCTGACAAAAATTAATGAAATCAATGATTGTTATGTTAACTCCACCTACTACCTGTTGACACTACTGGTTGACTAGAACGTGATTGATTTGGATATTTTTCTGCAAAATGCCTTCTTTTTTATTTTTTGGTGGTGGTATTGGGGATGGAACCCAGGGCCTTGTGAATGCTAGGCAATGCTCTACCACTATGCTATGTCCCCAGTCGTCTGCAAAATATCTTCTGATGACTAATGCAGTGAATAACTATAGACTTTCTCTTACATTTATACAAACTTTGTCAATACATTGTTAGATCTTTTCTTGCCTCATATATACTTTTGCCACCATCAGTTTTAATATATCTTAGCAGATCTTATTTTGATTTTACTGAATTTTTTGTGTTTTCCTGAGTGCTCCTGCTTCAAAATTATTTTTGCTCATTGTTGTTCTGTACAGATTTCATAGAGGCTGATTATTTAGTCACTGAAAACTTGCTTTAGTTCTTCAAATAAACAATAATAACTGAGAAATGTTTGTAGTATCTGTTGACTCGTTAGGAGCCAAGGAATACCACTGAAAATCATTTGCCTTGATGGTGCATGATTGTTTTATAACTGATGAATAAAATTATTTTCTTATTGTTGTTGTTCTTAATGTGTTCAACTCTTATTCTTACAAAATGACTAATAATCTTAAATAAGTTTATTTATTTTGATACTGTGGATTGAACTCAGGGCATTTTACCACTGAGCTATATCCCTATTCCTTTTTATTTTTTATTTAGATCTCACAAAATTGCAGAGCTTAACTTAGAATTTGCAATCCTCTTGTCTTGGCCTCCCACATCTGTGTTATTATACATGAGTACCACTGTACCTGGCATTGATAGTGTTTTAACAGAAAGCTTTATTTATGAACACTTGAATTATATTAACTTTGACATTCATCTTTTTATTTTTTTCAATTATTTAAAACTGTAAAAATCACATAGGTGTGGTAATTCTTGCTTATAATTCAAGCCTTGGGAGGCTGAGGTGGGAGTAACCCTTGAGTCTAGGAGTTTGATGCCAGCCTGGGCAACATAGCAAGATTCCCTCTTTAGGCACAACAAAATAAAAAGATGTGAAAACCTTTCTTAGCTCATGGGCTATATTAGGACTATAAGTGGCCTGTGGGCTGTAGTAGTTTGTCAACTTGTCCCTTAATCCAAAAGAATAGTCTAGTGGGAGCAATATTAAACTTGATGTGAGGGAAATAATTTTGGATGACATTTGGAAAACCCTTAATTTATACTCTTTAGACTTGATTTTTGTCAGGATTGGCACTATCTTGGAAGAAGGGAAAGGAAAAAAACCAGGGCATGGTGATGCCTGTCTATAATTCTACACACTTGGGTGGCTGAGGCAGGAGGATCACCAAGTTTGAGACCTGGTCAATGACAGAGCTACAACACTGGGATTAAAAAACATACAATTCCTAGCTGGGTACAATGGCACATATCTGTAATCCCAGCTGCTTGGAAGGCAGATGTGGGAACATTGCAAGGTCTGGCCTGGGCAAAATGGAAGACCTTGTATAAAAAATAAAACATAAAAAGGGCTGGGGGTATAACTTAGTAGAGTGCCCCTGGATTTAATCCCCAGTGTGTGTGTGGGAGAGGGGCAAACATACTCTTCCTAATTTAAAGTCTGGTTTATAAGGGTGGCTTGACGGGGAAGAGATAAGACAAAGGTTAGACCTGTAGTAAAATCTAGGAAGGATTGAAATACTGTATTTTGAAAGCAAATCATGGTCAGAAAGGACGATAGGTGATGGAATAGATATATGTTGCCGGGAGAGGAGAAACATGAATGTGTCAATAATCACTTGGGTTTCTGATACGAGGAACTGTGTAGATATGGGTATGGAGAAAGCCTCACTGGCTTTTGGGTTTGTCATCTTCCATATATGATAAATACTCAACAGAAGCTTGACTCAAGAAATTGAAGATTATTTGTTCTTTTACACAAGCTATTTCTTGTGCTTAGTATGCTCTTTCCTCTCTTGTCTACTTTGTCAATTTATAGATTCTTTAACACTAAGGCTTAATTGATACCTCATTGAGTTTCTCCTTTCACTGTTTTATAGTTTTTCTTTTGTATACCTCTTATATTTAACACTACACAGTAGGGATCTAAATGTTTGAATTAGTGAAGGTGTATCATGGACTTATAGATTGGATGAATATTTTGTAAGTTTCCCATATCATAGGGAAATAAACTATGTTATATTGAGTATTGCATTTTGAAATCAGTTTGTTAATCTTGCCTGATATTAATCTTATCTGTTATATTGATCTCTACTTAAATATTTTGTTCTTACAGAGGCAACTCTCTCTCCAAATTTTGAGTATTTTATTGTTTTTTTCTTTTCTTTTTTTTGGGGGGGGGCTATTACTACATAGTTGCAGTCCATAACATTCCCCCCTTCTTTCTCTCTCAATTTTATTTTTCCTTCAAGACCCTACTGCAAAGTCCTTTACTCTTTGTAGCCTTTTTCTATCCCCTGGGCCCTGTGCATTCTTACAGTGTTCCCAAAAGGCCTTTTCCACACTGCCATTTATAGTTCTGTGATGATTGTCTTGTCTTTTCACCCAAACTTTAAGCTTCTTTTTAAAATTTAGTATTTCCTGTGGCTTTCATTGCTTCAACACTTCGTTGTGTACGTGGTGCTGAGGTTTGAACTCAGGTCCTCACACATGTCAGGCAAGCGCTTTAACCGCTGAGTCACTGCTCTATCCAAAACTTAAGCTGCTGCTACTGCTTTTTTCTTTTTCTTTTCTTTTCTTTTCATTTTTTTTTAAGAAAGAGGGACAGTGAGAGAGAGAGAGAGAAGCAGTTTTTATTCAGTTTTTCATGTGACTTTTGTTCCTCTGACACTTTGCCACCTAAGTGGTACTGGGGTTTGAACTCGCATACTTGTGCATGCCAGGCAGGGGCTGTAACCACTGAGCACCGCTCTAGCCCCAAACCTTAAGTTTCATGAGGGGACTTTTTATTCATTTATAATCATAGTACCTAGCAAATATTTAACTGATTGTAGCTTTATCTTCTTATGCTAATAAGGATAGATGACCTGGAGAACAGTGGGTAGAATGAAAAATGTGGCCCTGTATAATATCTACAGTTTATAATTTATATTCAGGTAGTTTGTATTATGCATTGCATTGAAGTTATTTGAATAATCTTTGTATTCTGTTTCAATACAGCTTTTCCCTCTCTTTTAACAGTTATTCCCTGCCCTCCAGTGGTTAAATCAAATCACAGCTAACAATTGCAGTGCTGTAAAGGTTATAAAAGTATTAGGGTTTATTTTCATAGAAGACTTTTTGTGGTGCTGGGGATTGAATGCAAGGTCTCGTGCATGCGTGCTAGGTAAGTGCTCCACCAGAGTTACATCTCCAGGCCCCCCCCTTTTGATTTAAAGAGAGAGGATAGACAGAGAAAGAGAGAATCAGTTTTGTTTTTCATATGACATTCGTTGCTCAGACACTTCATTGTGTATGGGTTTGAATCCAGGTCCTCCACAACTCCAGCCCCTAGGCCCTTTAGTTTTATTTATTTTTAAAGAGAGAGGGACAATGAGAGAGAAAGAATCAATTTTATTTAGGTTTTCATGTGCCTTTCAGTGCTTGGAGACTCCGTTGTGCACTTGGTGCTGGGGTTTGAACTTGTGTACTCAGTGCACACCAGGCAAGCACTGCAGCTGCTGAGCCACCGCACCAGCCCCAGGCCCCTTAGTTTTAAAGGGAATACTTAAAATCTCATTTGGTTTACTTTTCAAACAAAAGTTTTTCTCCCCTTTTTCCTTAAATCTAATATGTCTGAAGCTCAGCTTAACCGGCCTTCTCTTTTGCCAGCATGTGTTCCAGTTTTTTCTTCTCTAAGCAGTGGTGGGGTATGTGCTTCACTCTAACCTTGGTTTCACTGCATTGTTCTGTAGCTTTGTCAAAGTTCCCAGAATCTTTTTTTTTTTTTTTAAAGAGAGAGGAACAGTGAGAGAGAGAGACAGAGAAAGGGAGAAACAACTTTATTTCGTTTTTCACATGGCTTTAGTTGCTCTGACACTTAGTTGTGTACGTGGTGCTGGGGTTTGAACCCGGGTCCTCATGCTTGCCAGGCAAGCGCCGAAACCGCTGAGCCACCGCTCCAGCCCCGTTCCCAGAATCTTGCCCTGGTGTAAAAACTCATCTGGTTTTCAGTGTGCCTTCTACCCCCAGCCCCTCAATACTCAAAGTAGTTTGTTAATTTTGTAACTGTCCTGTAGTCTGGATTGGGGTATCTTCTGTTTTCTGTCCTCCTCCTGTATTGAGAAGCTGACTCTTGGCTACTACTCTTTTTGGGTACTAGGGATTGAACCAAGGGCACTTAACCACTGAGCCACACATCCCCAGCTCTTTTCATGTTTTTATTTTGAGTCAGGGTCTTGCTAAATTACGTAGGGCCTCACTAAATCGCTGAGGCTGATCTTGAACTTGCAGTCCTCCTGACTCAGCCTCCTAAATTGCTGGGATTACAGGCATGCACCACCACACCAGCTGACTCTTGACTTTTGGCAAGGTGATTTGTACCCTATCCCAGGCCTCTTGTATGCTATTTTTGCTCAGAAAACCAAATCTAGGGAGACTGCCATATAACTGATCAGTAATTTCTAAATATCCATCTACAAAGAAGTTTTCAGTGGCCTATCAAAAATAAGGATGATGGGGGTTGGAGTGGTGCTCGGTGGTTATGGTGCTTGCCTGGCATGCACAAGTACACAAGTTCAAATCCCAGCATCAGGGGTTGGTGATTTAGCTCAGTGGCAGAGCGCTTGCCTATCTTGCACATGGCCCTGATTTCGATCCTCAGCCCTGAAAAAATCACAAAACAAAAACAAAACAAAACAAAAAAAAAAACCAAACCCCAGCATCACGTACACAAGGAAGTCTTGGAGCAATGAAAGCCACATGAAAAACTAAATAAAATAAAACTGTTTCTTTCTCTTTCTCACTGTCCCTCTCTCCCTCTCTCTCTCTTCTAAAGAGAGAAGGACAGTGAGAGAGAGAAAGATACAGAGACAATCAATTTTTATGGAGTTCCTCACATGGCTTTCATTGCTCCTACACTTAGTTGTGTATGTGGGTGCTGGGGTGTGAACCTGTGTACTTGCGCATGCCAGGCAAGCGCTGTAACCGCCCAGCCACTGGTCCAGCCCCTGTCCCTCTCTCTTAAAAAAAAAAAAAAAAAAAAAAAAAGAATGGTGGCTGGATACAGTGGTGTGCGCCTATTATCCCAGTGACTCAGGAGACTGAGGCAAGAGGATTGCAAGTTTGAGGACAGCCTTGGCAACTTAGTGAGGCCCTCAGCAACTCAGCAGACCCTTGTCTCAAAATAAAAAGTAAAAATAACTAGGGATGTAAGTCAATAGTAAAGTGCCCCTGGGTTCAATCCCTAATGCTACTTGAAAAAAAAAAAGACAATTTAGTGAATTTTTCAACTATCCAAATGTATAAAAATCAAATATTATTATTGTGGACATGTCCTCTCTAGCCTTTTCTAGTAGTTGCTCTTTTCTGATGGGGGGGGGGGACAGTCAATAAGTGATTAGACATTCCTATAGAAATTTTTCTTCAAGTGTCTGACATGTCAATGATATGTATTCCCCTAAGGAGAAATAATATGGGATAAGAGTCACTGGGTAGTAGTTTTTTCATAATTATAGCTGTACCTATTGCAAAATGTTGGCCAAAGCAGGGATACTTATATAACTGGACCCCATTTTTTTCAGACCTCCTGTTATTGGACACTAAATCAACATTTGATGTTTGAGCCAGGTGCAGTGGTGCACACCCATAATCCCAGCGGCTCAGGAGGCTTGCAAGTTCAAAGCCACCCTCACCAACTTAGTGAAGGTCTTAAGCAACTTAGCAAGATCCTGTCTCAAAAAATAAAGGGGCTGGAGCGCGGAGACTCAGTGGTAGAGTGCTTACCTGGCATGCGCAAGGACCTAGGTTTTAAACCCAGCATCACATACAGAACTAAAGTATCAGAGAAACAAAGCCCAGATGAAAAAATAAATAAAATTGATTCTCTCTCTCTTCCTCCTTTTTCTCTTGAAAAGCAGAAAAATAAAATTAAATAAAAAGGGCTGGGTGCAGTGCTGGAATAGAGGCTCAGTGACGGAGCACTTGCCTGGCAAATGTGAGAACCTGGGTTCAAACCCCAGCACCACATACACAACTAAATGTCAGAGAAACAAATCAAGATGAAAAAATAAAGTTTATTCCCTCTCTCTCTAAAAAAAAAGAAATGTCACACAAAGGGCTGAGGATGTGGCTCAGTGGTTTATTTAGTTTTGCATTTGGCTTTCGTTGCTCCAACACTTCATTGTGTACGTGGAGCTGGGATTTGAACCTGCATCCACGCTCATGCCAGGGAAATGCTGTAACCACTGAGGCACCGATCCAGCCCCACAGTTTTTTTTTTTTTAATTCACTTTTGAGTTTTTATTTTTGTAGTATTGGGGTTTAAATCCAGGAGCATTCTGCTTTTGAGCTACATCCCCAACTCTTTTTATTTTTTATTTTGAGGCAGGGTTTCACTAAATTGCCAAATCTGGCTTGAAACTTGCAATCCTCCTGCCTCAGCTTCCCAAATTGCTGAGATTATTGGCAAGTACCACTATGCCTGGCAGTAGAATTTTAAAAATAATTATGGTTGTAGTAAATGCTGTAAAGAAATTTATGAGAGCGTGTAACAGTTGAGTGAGCTTATTGGCTGTTGAGGGTTAGGGAATGTTTCTTGAAGAAGTGACATTTGGAGCTGGAGTGGTGGTTCAGCAGTTACGGTGCTTGCCTGGCACGTGCAAGGACCTGAGATCAAACCCCAGCACCACGTACACAACGAAGTCTTGGAGCAATGAAAGCCATATGGAAAACTAAATAAAATAGATTCTCTCTCTCTCTCTCTCTCTCTCTCTCACTGTCCCTCTCTC
>PVKS010009009.1:0-65819 GCA_004027875.1 Aplodontia rufa | reverse complement strand
TTCCCTCCTGATGTTCTTGACTAGATCTTTAGCTGTGCAAAAGCTTTTTAGTTTAATTGCATTCCATTCATTTATTCCTGATTTTACTGCATGAGCCATGGGAGTTTTGTTAAGGAAGTAGTTGCCGACTCCTATATGGTGTAGTGATGACCTTACTTTTTTTTCTAGTAAGTTTAAAGTTGTTGGTTTAATATCCAGGTCTTTGATCCATTTTGATTTAATTTTTGTGCAGGGTGAAAGATAAGGATCCAGCTTCAGTTGTCTATATATGACTGTTCAGTTTGTCCAACACCATTTGTTGAACAGGCTATCTTTCTTACACACTATATTTTTGCCCCCTTTATCAAATATCAAATACTTAAGGATATGGGGGTTTGTCTCAGGATCTTCTATTCGGTTCCACTGGTCTTCAGTTCTGTGTTGGTACCAATACCATGCTGTTTTTGCTACTACAGCTCTGTAGTATAATTTCAGGTCAGGGATTGAGATACCCCCTATTTCTTCCTTCCTGTAGTGTAAAATTTGGCTAGTCTGGGTCTCCTATTATTCCATATGAACTTGAGAATTGCTTTAACTATATCTGTGAAGAATGCCATAGGTATCTTGATGGGGATTGCATTGAATCTGTATAGGGCTTTGGGTAGAATGGCCATCTTTGTTATATTGATTCTGCCTAACCATGAGCATGGAATGCTTTTCCATCTACTCAGATCTTCTGTAATTTCTTTTCTTGGTGTTTGATAGCTTTCTTTGTAGAGGTCCTTAACATCCTTTGTAAGGTTAATGCCCAAGTATTCCATTTTTTTGGAAGTGATGGTGAATGGGAGAGATTTCCTGATTTCTTCTTCTGCTGATTTGTTGCTGGAGTAAAGAAATGCTAGTGATTTGCTGGAGTTGATCTTGTAGCCAGCTCAATTTACTATGGCTAGACTATGGAACCAACCCAGATGCCCCTCACTCAACTAGTGGATACAAAAACTTTGGTACATATATACAATGGAATACTACTCGGCCATTAGAGAAGACGATATTATGGTTTTTGATATCAAATGGATGGAGATGGAAAGAATTATGCTAAGTGAAGTATCCCAATCTCAGAGACTAAAGGGCCAAGTGGTTTCTCTCATCTGTGGATGCTAGAATATATGGGGAAGCAGTAGGGTAGATGGCTAACCTAACAATACGTCAAATTGTATGACTCTAAGAGTAATAGGGGATGGCTCCTTGGAGGCATAGGGAGGGGCAGGGGGAGTGGGAGGGTATATGAAGAACTCCTAGGAGACTGGAGAGTGGGAATATTGGGGAACCATCCCAGAAGCCGATGTCATTCCTCCAGGAGATACCCATTTAACGAATGAGTTCTTCGGGGGGAAACTGAAACAGGTGAAACCCAAGGCGGTCATCCATGTTTTGGCATTACCCCTGGATAACAAAGTATTCATACATTGATTACTGTTGGTTTGATAATGTTTCCACCTCAATTGTATCTCTATATACTTCTAATAAAATAAAAAAAAAAAAACTAGGGATGAGCCCACCATAGGATCCTGCTATTCCACTCCTGGGTATCTTTCCAGGGGATTTAGAATCAGCTCACTATAGTGACACAGCAATATCTATGTTCATAGCAGCTCAATTTACTATTGCTATTCTATGGAAACAACCCAGATGTCCCTCAGTGGATGAGTGGATCAAAAAACTGTGGTACATATATACAATGGAATTTTACACAGCAATTAGAAACAATGATATTGCAGCCTTTGAAGGTAAATGGATGGCTATGGAAGAAATTATGCTGAGTAAAATCAGCTTAACCCAGAGAACCAAGGGTCGAATGTCTCCACTCATCTGTGGAGGCTGGATCTAGACCCTAGCCATTCAGAAAGGTGGTTTATTATCATGTGCTAAATTCAGATAAGGTGTAATGTTATACAGCCTAATACTCTTCTTGAGATATTGTGGGTAAGGGATAGGGAGGGATATGGGTGGGGAAATTGGGGGAGGGCACTCCTTGGGGTAAATCTAGTATCCAGAAACCATACACATTTTATATTATTTTGTTAAAATTTGTATGATTGTTCAAAAATAATAATTAAAAAATATTTTTTTTCTTTTACTATGTTTGGCTAGTTTTAACCATTATTTTTTCAAATAATATTTTTTCTCCAATGGATCTAACTGCCTTCCATTAGTACCCTTTTCCAGAAATTTTCACCACCTCCCATTAGCTCCATTGATATATTAAACAAAGGATTAAAAGCAACTCTTACAGATGCTCTGAAGCCAGTAGATGATGTGAGCAAAATCAAGAAAATATTGAATTAACATAATTAAAATATGAATAAGCAAAAGATACAAAAGACCTCCCCAAAACAATTGTAGAGCTTAAAATTGCAGTAATATGAAAACTACACTGGAGGGTATTTGAAGACATAGATTTGAACACACAGAAGAAATAATCAGCAATTGTGGAGATAAAAAAAATTGAAATGATCAAGAATAAGTAATATAAAGAAAACAAAATGATGTTTCACTTTTCACAGGCACAAAAACAATGGAACCAAGTGACCACAGACTGCTGAAAACCATGAGCCAAAAATAATCTTTCCTCCTTTAAAGCTGAGTATCTCAGATATTTTTTGTCACACAAAATTGGTTTCATTGAATATGTCAAATAAAGAAATAATTGGACTTTACAAAATGAATTGAATCAAGGATTCTGTGGCCCACCTTAAATGCTCAAACTGCTCTTTTAGTCTAAGAAACATAGTTTGCCATCCCCTGCTCATCTTTGTCTGTTGCCTTGTCATGGTTATTTTTCTCCCAGAAATAAAATAGATCTCACTATGTAAATGAGGGTGAACATTAATTTTATGTCTTCTTTTTCCTGGAGGAATTCATTCACAATACTCATTTCTTTCTCAAGTAGACCCAGGAGACTGAAAGATATGGGAAAATGGATGCCCTTTCTCAATTACTGAAACCCTTATATATAATTGTTTTGATTCTGTCTTATTAATGTCTGTTGATCTCCCTTTTCACCTTGGCAAATAACTAGTGCTATTGTACCACATCCTTCCCTCATGTCTCTCCTGAATTTTGTTATTTAATTCCTAACTTCTTACATACTTCCTCTCTTTTTCCCCTAGTTGATCAACAATGGCAAGAGCATGATCTTTGAAAAATGCACATGTAATTGTGCTACTGTTCTGTTTAAAAACTATATTCTTGAGATATGAACACAAATGCTTGCATGATATTGTCTTTGGTCACCACGATTTGGACAAGCTTGAATCTCCATTGCTAGAGAAATGCAGAGAAAATATGCAAAGATGTAAAGTCCTCTAAAGATTACTTTCCAATGATTAGAAAAAGAAAACTAAGTGATATGCAGAAATGATAGTACATTTTTATTAAAAGAGGAAAGAATTACAACAAGACACAAAGCAAAAGGTCATACATATTGTTTTTCTATATATATTATTATATAATTTACACCATATACCCAAAGATGTTATCAATGTGGTTTTTTGGGAAATGCTTAAATTTGATCTAATCATGAGAAAACAACCAGAAAAAATAAGTATGTGGGTGTTCTATAAAACAGCTTACATGCATTCTTCAATGATTTGATATTACAGCAAAAATAAACCAAATGATGAATATACATCCAGATTATAGTCAACTAGAGGAAGCATGCAATGTGTGAGCTTTGAAGAGATTCATTCTCAGAAGAAACACTCACCCTTACAACTATAAAATTCATTTTTGTGTAACTGAGAAAATTAAAACAGGACTATATAGTAATTAATAATACTACATGAATGTTTGTATATTTAGGTAAAATAATGCTCTGGGAAGGAGTTAGACATGGCATTAAGGATGAATATGAAAAATCATAGAGAACAAACATCATTATACCAACCCTTGGACCTTACCATCACCTAGAAAACATATAGATCACAAAATCCCATGAATCTGAAGATAAAATTCAATCCCTTAATATCATCTATCAATCTTTAAATATTGAGCACTTGTCCACTGTTCCTGCCAAGCTTCTTCATTCCATCCATCCCATATGGGTCAAGATTTACATACAATATTTCTTGCAGACTGTGGTACCCTTCCATGTTTCTGCAGCCTTGTTCATGTTTTCTCTGCTTAAAATGTTCTTCCCCTTTTATCATCTAGCAAAATCTCATTCATCTTGCAAGATATATGGATTTATTAAAACTTCGATTCTCCTCTTTCTGTCATTTATTTAATAGCCCCCCCTCCCTTCACCTTATTTATATCTCTCATTCTATACTAAAATCCTTTGGAGGTAGCAGCCATGTTGTATTTATGTTTGTATTCCCAAAACTGAGGACAATGACTCATAGTTTGGAGTCCAACAATTATTTGTTTAAAAATGAATTAAGGAAAGAACTGCATTATGCGCTTACATTCTTAGGCTGCTGACCAGATAGATGAATTGCTTGCTAGGTTACCAAGTGAACAAGTGAATCAGACCTGGTTAAATCATGCAGCAGAGCTCTCTGATACAGCACAGGGTGCATTCATGTGGTCTTCCTTCATTATCAAGCATATACTGATTATCTGTGATATTTTTTATATTGTTCATGAATCTGGGTAACTGCATAAGTAAGACACAGTTCCTATGTACAGGCATCTTGAAATATAGTGAAATAAGTAAAACATATCACTTTATATCATTATAAGTGTTATCTTTAAAGAAAATGTTTGAGAGATTTAGAAGGATTAGCTCAAATTTAGCATGGTGAAGAAAAAATTTTTGGAAAATGTTTGCTTAGAAAATGCATGAGCTTAGGGAGGAGAGATGGAAAGAGAAATAGAAAAATGGAGGAGATGTCACAGAGTTAAGGTACTGTTTGGTACTGTCTGAGGTAGGAAAAGCAGCACAGGGAATGAATAACACTAACATCTCCCTCTTATTTCATTCCATTGCCATCCTTGCCTTATTTCAGGATCTTATTACATCTGTTTGGTTACTAGTCATTGTGCCTCCATATCACCTCTGTCTCCTACCACTGATGCCCTTCATTTCATTTTTCACTCTGCTATAAAATGTCTTTCAAAAGAGTAAATCATATTAATTATTATTTTGCTTGATATCCCTCAAGGAGACAACCTTGCTTTTAGGCTGAGAGTCTCATATTCTTGCTTGTAGTTATAACTTGATGATTTTTTTTTTGCACCTGCTGCTTAATCTCAACTCATGCACATTTCCATAAGGAAAACTTTATGTGTTGGACTCTGTGTCAAATACATGAAGCTCTTGAATTTATTTGAATATCCAAACTCACCCTCCTAACATCTTAGAATGGGTTGTTCCCATAGGCTGGAATGCTTTCCATATACTCTCCCACTCTTTTCCTCACCAACTCTTATTTTTAAGGCAAATTTGTATTGAATGCTTATTATGTGTGGTGTACAGAGGTAAATAATGATAGTCCTCATGGAATGTATATATTTCTTCACAAATATGCATTTGTTACTTCAACCCACAATTGATTACTACTACTTTGTGTCCCCAAGAACAACCCAAACATAAACTATTTCCTAATTTTCACATTACATATATGAAATAAATAATATATTATAATTAGCTATTTATTTTTATATACTCTGATATCATTGAGGACAGGCATTATGTATCTTATTCTTTTTTTCAAAGTGTCTTAAACATAAAAAATGTTTTTAAAACAAATGAATGAATTATTGCTTCCATTAATTTCCAGCTTTATTTATATTTAAAAGTTATTTATTGTAATAGTACTATATATTATTTTAATATTCAATTCAATGGGGAATATAAAAGAGAACTAAAGAAAACCCCCATATGTATAAACATTCATGAAAATTCCTATACTGGGAACACCTTGAATCATCTTTGCTAAAATAAATTAGATAAGGCCAGTTACCTATTAATTACCTACACCTTTCTTCCTCCTAACTACACCTGTTTTGATAGTGGCACTTACCTACCTGTATTAGTCAAGTTTCCATTACTTTAACCAACACCCTAGATAAATTAATTTTTTAAAAAGGAAAGGTGAGCTTTGGCTTATGGTTGCATAGGTTTCTGACCATGATCACTTGGTCCTGTTGATTCCAGGCTTCATTAAATTATGGTGAACACATGTGACAGAAGAAGCCACTTACCTCATGGCAGCCAGGAAAAGAGAAGAGGAGGAGGGGATGAGATCCCAAAAATCACCCTTTAGGGCATAGCACCCAGTGACCTAGCATCTTTCCACTAGGCCCCATCTCCTAAAAGTTCCACCACTTCCCTATAGCACCCTGGGCTAGTGACCAAGACTTTTAATGAATGGATCTTTGGGGAACATTTATCATCCAAATCAAAACATCATATAAGAAATTATTTGTATTTGTCTTGAAGTTTAAGGTGACCCGTGTTATATAAATAGAAGTTGTTGAGTGAAACCTCTGAGAAAGCTCTTTAAAGAAGCTACCTCTGGTAACTGAGAGACTAGTGTAAAAATTTGGCAAAAGACTATTTAATTATCTTGAGGCATTTGTAATGGCAGTAGAGAAGCCAGTACTAAGAATATTGCAGATCTCAACTGAGGAAAGGGCTAAAACAGAAATCAAAGAGAAGATCAAGAATGGAGCTGAGATGTTCAGAGAAAGTTCAACATATTGTAGAGTTGGGAAAGTCAAAGGGAATTTAATATAACAAGGAAGAAGTGAACTTATTTGAATAGACTGGTATTGAGAAGCTGATAAGATATCTATGTGGTGAGGTTTCTGAGGCTCCAAGATACTTAGGGATGAGGTTCACAGAGAAGACTGGATTTGATCTCAACATTTCACTGTCATGTGCACAGATTTATACCAGGGACACTCAACATCACCACAGGAGAGTGAAAAGACAGGAAGAAAGTTAAACACTGATACTTGATACTTAGAGATTAACAAGCATGAAGACATAGTAGGAATAGAAGAATCCAGCAACAGGAAAACTCAGTGTCATAAAACTAAAACAGAAAAGATACAAAAGAGTGGTAATATGTGTGTCAGTATACACATTTGTAAACATGATTAAAGATTTGCAGGCTCTTCAAAAGGGAAGATATCCGCTTAAGGAATATTTTAATTACCAATTTTCTTAACAAAATCTAGCACATAGTTGACTCTGAAAAGCATTTCCTATTTTGCGATTTTGTTTTCATTCTCCCAGGAGAGGGGAAGGCGCCACACTATGCAGACTATGAGGCGCTATGGGTATTTTTGGAATGCTGACGCTGAGTTTTTGCATGTAACCTGTTCTATTCTTTGGGATACTTTAGAAGTGGAATATAAATATTTAAAAAGGAAGGGGTTATTACTGGATTTTCTTTGATACAGTAAGGAAGGAAACCTATAAATTTAAAGGTATTCTATATGTTCTGCTTTTGAGTCAACTGGAATTACTTCACTGAAATCACCTTCAGGTTGCTCTGGTAATATATCATTTCCAAGGTGACATATAAAGTAACATGACTTCTACGTTATTATTTTCATACATGGGAAGATTCTGAGAAAAATAACTTCTTATGTATGCCTATTTAAAATCAGTAAATGGTAAAATAAGAAGTCTGCTACAAAAATGGACCTGAATTTCAGGTACAGCAACTTCCTTCAATTTGTAGATAGGAGAAATGCTTCTTTGAAATGATATGAATTGGAAGTGAGAACTTTTCAATTTTGTCCCATAAAGAATAACAATAGCAGTGCCCAAGATATATATTTTTTATGAGATTTGGAAGCTGGAAAAGCTGCAAAAGCGCACTGAACAGAGGCTTGCCTGATTTCTACATCATAATACGTTTCTCTTTAGGATGCTAATCTGTTTTTCAAAAAGTTGCTGTTCTAAACCAGTTGGTACTTCCCAACATTATTGGCTATCAAATTATTTCTATCATTTCATATGTCTATATCCTTCCATATGAATGAACATTAGCTCTATTATAATCTCTATTGTAGAAGAAATGATGTATGAGAGGATGCAGACTTCATCTATACCATAGAGAGATCACTATTTTAAAAAATATAACTCTTTTGTATAACTAACCTCAGGAAAATGTCTTTTGATCTCAAAATTTTCTAAAAGTATTTAAGAATTTGGAGTTAATTCATTCCTACAGAATCAAAATTAAGAAGAGCCCAGAGATGGATTCAAATCTCCACCGATCCAGTTACTGGCAATGCAGACCTTGCTTTATCACTTTGCACCTCAGCTTTCTTATATGCACAATGCAGATTAAGTGAAACCTACATTGGGAATTTTGTGGGAATCCATTACATATAAAGACTTGCACAAACACAGTTCCTAAACCACAGTAAGCCATCACAAAATGTTAGCAGTTATTTGTTAAACACTTACTAACCAATTTCTACTTGGAAAGTCTATGTGTATTTTGCTATGAGAAATAGAAAGAAAAGACCAGTCTAAAGACCAGTCCCCAGGCATGCCAACTGTGTTATGACAGTTAAGCACTTTCTGAAACTCTAATTTCAAAATTCTCAACCATATGTTACTGATAATTTACAAACCAAAACAAATGTCCTCACGGAAAACCAGCCTTGACACCATCATGTTAATGTCCAATTAGAAGAAATCTCAAGTCGGAATGTGTTTCTCTTGCATTTATATTAAAGCGTTTCTTTACTTGTTTTGCTTTGTTTAGCTTTTTGATAGCTCAAGAAGAAGGTGGTAGTGCTAGCAAATGAGGACATACAATAATAATGTGGAGAGTCTTATTTTTATCAGCAGTTATTGAAGGGAAAACTTTCTTTTGTGCAATTATTTAAGTATGAATCGCCAACTCTTTAATGCTCTCTCAGTCTGTTCAGTTTTGTGCACTTTCCAGAGCAGTGCCCAGCAGGAGATCTCTTGATGGCTCCAACACAGTGTTTTGAAGGAAAATGGTTTCCACTAGAATTTTGTTAAGTCAAACAGGGACAAGCTGAATATAAGCAGAAAATGCTAAAGATAAGCTGAATATAAGTAGAAAAGACTTAAAAATGGCATGAAGAATAAGGTTTTAACATATTCAGTCAGTATTTTTTAAAAATGTTATCTACTTTAAGTCCACAATTTCCTATACTTTTTAGGAAGATTTCAAAGAGGGTATTTGAATGCCCGCTTTTCAATCTGAAAATTAGCATGGCATGCAGTATATGAAAAATCATTTTCTTTCTTCACATGGGGCATATTTGTACTGGCTTTGTTTATAATAAAAATTAAGATGAATACTTACCTTCCCATGTTTCCACTCAAATCATTTATAATATATTATGATAAATTCAGTATCCATAGGCTGTGGCAGCCAGGAAATAGTACATAGATTTGCCTTTATGTAAATACACAGAAATAAAATCTCAAAGTCAGATGAACTTTTTTCCCTTGAACTTATTTTTCCTTCATTGCAGTTAGATATCTCTCCAATAATCAGTCTGTAAAAGAATATCAAAACTGCAAAAGAAAATAAGTGGCCCCACTTGCTATTTTTAATATATAGACTTGTAAACAAACCCATGAATGAATTTTGGGAGAAAACAATGAAAACAAAAGAATTAATAAAAAATGTCAAATAATTTATTACTTTTTGACATTATGTCAGTTGACATTATGTCAGTAGTTTTAGGTATTAAAGATGAAATTACAACTAAGACAGAACTTGTCCTCTTGGATGTGAACATGTAGGTACTATTTTAGTCAGCTTTTTTGTTGCTCTGACTAAAGGACCCAGTAAGAAAAATTTTAAGAGGTAAAGTTTATTTGCAGACTCATAATTTCAGAGGTCTTGGTCCATAGAAATCTGGCTCCATTCCTTGGGACTCAAGCTAAAACTGAAAATCATGGTGGAAAGCACACCTCCAGGGAGCAGAGAGAAAGAGACTTCACGCCAGACACAAAATACATGCTCAATGGAACACCCCAATGACACACCCCCTCCAGCCACACTCTACCAGCCCACAGTTACCAGTTGATTCGTATCAGGAAAATAACTCATCAATTGCATAAAACCTCTTATAATCCATTCATTTCACCTCATGCTTCCTTGAATGGTCAAATGAGAGCTATTTGCGGACACCTCATGTTCAAACTATAACATTATGCCCCTGGCCCTCAAAATATCAGCACAATCTGACAATGCAAAATATATTAGACCGTTTTCAAGTGTCCCCATAGTCTCAACAACTCCAAGATTGCCCAAAGTTCAAATCCAAAGTCTCCACTGAGGCTCAAGGCAAACTTGCAGTGTGAGTTCCTGTAAATAATCAAATCAAGTTATGTATGTATATATAAAAGTGCATAGTAAATATTTCCATTCAGGAAAATAGGAGCATAGAAAGAAGGATTGGGACCAAAACAAGTCCAAAATCCAATTGGGCAAACACATCCTGTAGTTCCATGTCCGGCATCTGGAGCACATGGCATCATACTTTTCTCTACAAAAGACTTGTATAGCTCCACCACTGTGGTCCTTCCTGGTTGCAGTCCATGTGGCCTCTCTATTGGTTTGTCTGTGTTCAATTCCTGCAGTTTTCCTCAGCAAAGGTTCCACAGTATAGTATTTCTTATCTTATGGATCTTCACTGCAGCTGCAGCTTCCTCCTCACATCTCCATGCATCACTCTTTCAGGTGCTTACCCCTGGGATCCAACCCTAGGGCACTTTTCCTGTCCTCTCAGGCCTTCCTTTGAAATCTTGGTGAAAGCCTCCAAGACCCCCTAACTTCAGCATCCTGCAATTCTGCAGAACCAGCACCACATGGTTGCCACCAAGGTCTGCTGCTATCTATAGCAGTAGCCAAGCCTCCAGAGAGCTTGGCTGCAGCAACCTCTGAGTTCCTGGGTTGCTGAGCATGTTGAAAAATCATCCTGGGTCTTGCTGTGCAAGCAGGGTGCTCCCCTGTTCTCAAAGATATTTTTACTTTTACTCAATCGACTGGTGTGGTCTTGCCAGTTTCTGAGATTTCCTCAAGTCATCTTTCTTATTGTCTCTAGGCAAAGTCTTTAGCATTTCTTTATTGGCAGTGATGTCTTTAACAATAGCCACTTCCTTGGCCCCAGTTTTATTTCCATTTCAAGTCCAGGTTCTTCAAATCTTTCTGCTGTGCTTTCTGGGCCTGTATATCACCATAAACTTGACTGAAAGCCAACAGCAATACCTGGGCCACCATCTGAAATCTGGCAGCCTGGAAATTCCTCCACAGAATTAAGAAGTCTATCGTTTTTAAAGTCAGACTCATAAAACATCTCAGGACATGGAAAAAAATGCAGACAACTTCTTAACCAACATGTAACTCAGATGGGCCTCAAGTCCAATTCCAATGGAGTCCTCCGTCTCTGAAACTCTTGAGCCTTTGCTTGGTATACTCCTATAAGGCATCTGGTTTTCTGAGCTCCCACCAGTCACCCAATAAGCAACACTTACAGCCATCTAAAGCTTTTGCAGCTTGCATTGCTAAACTTTCCAAAATTCCTCCCATAATTTCCAAAAAACTCCAAAAGCTTCTAAACCATATCATCAGTTTAGTCACCGCAATGTCCCCACTTCTGGTACCAATTTCTGTTTTAGGAATTTGTTTCATTGATGTGACTAAGGATCTGACAAGAAACTTTTTAGGAGGAAAAGTTTATTTGGAGGTTCACAGTTTCAGAAGTCTTAGTTCACAAAAGGTCGGCTCTGTTCCTTGGGACTCCAGATGGATGGCATGGCTCCAGAGAGCAGAGAGAGAGAGACTCCATGCCAGATATAAAAGATATACCCAAAGGAATGCACCAATGACTCACCTTCTTCAGCCTCATCCTACCAGTCCACATTGGGTTAAGTCTCTTACAACCCAATCATGTCACCTCACCCTTCCTGAATATTCACATGAGCTTTCTGGGAACACCTCACATTAAACCATAACAGGTGCATATGTAAGTTAAGATGCCTAAGTTTATCTTCATGCTTGAGTGCAGAATCACTTTAGGACATTTTCTATTTTACTGTTTTGGTGATTTGAATTAATCTGTGTATAGATGTTTTTATGTAAAGATAAATATGAACTAGTAATACTATCTTTTCTGCCTTGAGAATTATGATGTCTGGTATGTAGGAAATATACAAAAAAATTATGGTCATAAAATTATCAGATATATTTTATGCCTGTATGTGTAAACATGATTTTAATCATAAAAGATAAGGTCTATCATAATGCCAATAATTTAAGCTATTAACTGTTCGCTAAAAGTAAGAAGTGAAGTGAGTGTCAGAAACATAGAGGGTAGTTGTACAAGGACTAGTGTTTGTTTGTTTCTTTTTTTTTTTTTAGGATTAGTGATTTGAATGTAGATATGATGCCTAGAACTAAAGTTACCATTTGTGACCATGAAGTAACAGATTAGAGAAGAGTAAATACAGTGTGGCTATTGGAAATATTTAAAGTCATATTTGTTTAAACCATTGTTAGTTTTCTTCAGAGTGACAGCCAGCATGTGTTCAAAGCATAACATGGGTGGGGGATTTTTCTGATCTATGAGGAAGGCTGTTTCCCATGATGGTAGCATGCCAACACCAGGGCTGTGGATGGTTTGAAGGAGAGTAAATGGATCCTGGTCTCACAGGTGAGAACCAGCTAAGGGGCAGTGACATCCAGGAGACACTGGAAATAACCAACAGGCCTTGCACACATAAGTGAAAGCAGCAATGTGCTGAGGCCAAAGAAGTTCAGAGAAGGCTTTGCCTGCGATGAAGCTTCACACATAAAGAGAAGGTCCTGTGGCAGTGGTAAATCCCAGCTCTGCGTTTTGTCTTTGTGCACTGCATATCCAGCTGTGTTGCTAATCAAGCTCTCCTTTCCCTTATGTGTATTAATTTCTTCCTGGTATTTATTCATATCCAGCATTGATTACATCAAGCAAGGAACCTTCAAGTAATAGCATTATTTTCTAACTTGGAAAGAGTAAAATTAATTAACACCTTTGGCATTTGAAGATTATAAAACTTGCCTAAGGTCACCAGAAATAAGCACTCATGGGTCTTTATTAGCAACTTTTTACTTAGTCCACTGGGTACCTGTAGGTCTATTTTTATCCAAATTTTTAAAGAAATAAATCATTTATGTCCTAATTATGGAAAAATATTATTTTAGCTAGTTATTAAAAATGGCCACAGGAAGTATAGCAACTTGTAAAGCAAATCCATATTCAGTGAAAAAGGAAGACAAACCATTTTACATTTAAAAGACAAAATAAAAAGAGATGGTGTAGTTCGGGAAGTAAGATAAAAGATACACAGAAAAAATGCAATTAAATAAAAAACAAGGAAACAAAGAAAATACCGAAAATAGTACATTGTATTATAGAAAGTGTTAAAAAAAAGGCAGCATAAAAAAGTAATCTCAACATAAATCCCTTAAGTTCATCCTCACAAAGCAAGCATTGAATGCTTTAACATTTTGCAAATTGTTTCAAGTATCCTTACTGAATTACTTTACAAGAATTAAAAACGTTGCAACTATAATACAATTCCCAACAGAATGTATATTTTAATGCAAAGTCCTTCTTTCAGGAATACTGCCAATGACTTTGCTTTTCCCTAGAAATGTAGCATGATAAAATCAATTCCAGGTCCCCAGCTTATTATTGATTTTTCTTTGTTCTACATATAAATGTTCCTGTTAAGTACTCTCCAAAATGGCAAGGATTCAGTGAAGGAGACATCAAAGTAATATATCTGTTCAAAACAAGGTTTCCTTTAGAATTTTAGACACAATGCATTTGAGAACAATACCATATTCCTAGGCAACACACTTCCTTCTCCTTTCAGTACATTTAACTAAAGTGATAGAGGCCACATTATTAAATACAAAGCTAGTGCTGGGGTTTGTATGTTATGTGGTCTGTCCCCAAGGGTTCATGTGGAAGTTTGTCCCCTAGTGTGACAATACTAAGAACTAATAGAACCGTTAGGAGGCTGGGACCTTAGAGAAGATGGTTAGGTCATTAAAAGCATTCTCCCAGAAAAGATGAATGCTGGTGTCCTTTTGTGAGTTATTTTTCATGAAAGTGAGTTCCTATGAAGGAGTAGATATGGCCTCTGACTCCCTCTCTGGCTTCCTGTCTTGCCATATGATCTCTCCCTTTTGCATTCATTCCTACCATAACACTATCTACCATCTTGAATGCAGCCAAGGTCACCCTCACTGGAGGTCAAATATATGGGGCCCAAATCTTGGACTTTCAGCTTCAAAACTAAAGAAGACTCTTTTAATGCCTAAGGCATTATGTTATGTCAAAAGAAAATGGACTGATATACTGGGGTAGAATTCTATAAAAGATATAATTCACAGCAAATTATTAGAAGATGAACAGTTCTTCCTTTCTTTGAATCTACCAACCTGAAATGGTCTGTAAGCTGGTACTTGTTGCCATCATCTGATGTCTTAGCCATTTTAACATAATAATTTTCTTTTTTTTTTTTTAATTTTATTTAAAGAGAGAAGGACAGTGAGAGTGAGAGAGAGACAGAATCAATTTTTATTGAGTTTTTTACATGGCTTTCGTTGCTCCAATACTTAGTTGTGTATGTGGGTGCTGGGGTTTGAACCCATGTACTTGCGCATGCCAGGCAAGTGCCGTAATCGCCGAGCCACCACTCCAGCCCCATAATAAGTTTCAAATTATAAACTATATTTATGATTTGAGGAAAATAAACCCTTTGCAATTTATAAAGAATTTGCATAATTTTAATTTAAAAATGCTATTCATGAGTGGCAGGAAGTTGCAGACAAAATTCAATGTTTAAAACCAGCAATACTCTGTATTTTTTCCTTTTTCTTTCAAAAAGAGAGGAACAATGAGAGAGAGAGAAAGGGATAATCAATTTTATTCCGTTTTTCATGTGGCTTTTGTTGCTCCTACACTTTGTTGTGTATATGGCGCTGGGGTTCAAACCGTGTCTTTGTGTGTGCCAGGCAAGTGTCACAACTGCTGAGCTTGCCCTTCTCTGTCTTATTTTATTCTTAATGTAGACTTCATTTATTATTTACAAAAAGTAAATTATATTTTTAAGTGAAAAACTCAAGTTCTATTATTCCATTTTTTTCTATTAAAAATAAAGTTTCTTATATACTAGAGATCCTATATAGGTGAAACATGCAATAAAAAATATCTAGAATGGCATACAACCAGTAATAATACTCTCTTTTAGTTGTATGATTTTTAAAGGATATTATTATTTTCTTTGATGTCTTTTTGTTTTTGATAAATAAAAATATTATTTAAAAAATGATATTGCAGGGGCTGGAGCAGTGACTCAGCGGTTTCGGCGCTTGCCTGGCAAGCACGAGGACCCGGGTTCAAACCCCAGCACCACATACACAACTGAGTGTTGGAGCAACTAAGGCCATGTGAAAAACTAAGTAAAGTTGTTTCTCTCTTTCTCTGTGTCTCTCACTGTCCCTCTCTCTTTAAAAAAAATGATATTGTAAAGCTTTTAACTCAGAAGGAAATTAAAAGTTTATGCAGTCTCATCTTCTATCTAATATTAGAGTGCCTTCTGCATTATTCCTATCCTATAATAACTTATCTCCTAGTTAAATGCCTCTAGGGTAGCCCACTTAACTTCTAGGTAGGCCGAACAGAATGCTTCAATCATGAGAAATGCCTTTTCATTTTTAATTCAGGTCTGTCTCCTTATAACTCCTCTTTGACTCTCCTTGTCTCTTGTCAGTTATTCTGACGCAGGCTTATTTTTCCTTTCAGAAAGCAGGCCTCTCAATACCTATGGACTGCCCTCTACTGCATGACTTTCCTTTTCCGTGAGTCTTCAATCTCTTGGCTGAGGCAAAGAGTGGAAGGGGTTAGAGAGAGGGGAGATGAACAAGCCCCTTGTTGTTCTACTAAACCACCTACTAGGAACAAGGTGACCCCTTCTGGAAAGTACTTCATTCACCTTGAAGCTTCCTCTCAAGGCTGGGGGATGAGGAGTTAGCAAAACTACTTATGTGAAGGAAAATAGAACCATGTGGTCTTTATCTGGGTCTAATAACACAGAACTCTGCCTCATCTTCTGCTCATGTGGCCTTGTTAATATCTGGTAGTGGCCAAATATTATTTGACAGATTCACAATGAAAGTAGAAAGGACATTGAAGGCAATACCTGAAAAATAATTGAAATCTATATTTGTAACCCACCACTGCTCTCATTATTTTAAATATTTCCACTATTAAATTGTTAGTTCCTTGAACATTTTAAGATTGGGGTATTTCTTTGGGTAATTCATAGTAACAATTCACATTTTGCACTTAATAACACTCAATGATACTTCTTTGCTTAACTACATGCTGTACTAATTAAACATACATATCCATAGCCATGCACACACACTCATAATTAAATTATATGCATACAAATCCTCTTAAAACAGACCTATTAGAATTGGACATTTCAAAAAATGTCCACAATGAAAAATAATCCATAATAAAACTGGTGGGTTGAAATATAGACCATGAATGAATAAACTGAACAATCATTCCACCCTCTTTGAATTTGGACTATTTTTATTATAGCAGTATTAACAAATTATCTTATAAAATAGTTCTTAAAAATTTTTCACACTATCTCCAAGGAATTAAATGGGCACTTGCCAGTTAAAATTAAGTTTCTTAAATACCTCATGGTCATAGTTTGGATCTGGATGTAAGCACTGGTTTCAAATTGGCCCCACAATCTTTTTGGCCAAATAAAATACAACACTGTAATAACATTGCTATTTAGCAGAAAATATGGACTCAGGAAAAAAATCAGATCCTCTGGGAAATATTAACATGTACATTATAAAAGTAGGCAATAATTGAAAATGCTATTTTCTAGAATCCTTAAACCTCCCACAGATGCCCTAATTATTTGAGATTTCAAAATAGCTTAACGCAGGGTAGACCATGAAATGCATTTAAGCCACTGTGCGCATAGCAGCAGCACAGTGAGTCAGCGTCAGTCACAATGTTCTGTCCCAGGGGCCATAGATCAGTCTCTGAAAGGCAAAATTGCTGTCAGCTTATATAGGGTGAAAATTCTTCTCTCACTTAAGCAGAGGAGAACAGCTCTCCATAGGTCTTCTTTAGTCTTGCTACTCACTGGTCACCCAGGGACATCCATGGCTCAGAGTTGATGGCAACCAGGGATAGCTGCTGTCACTCACCTACACAACTCAGAACAGCATAAATGTGACAGAGCCAACCCTAGTCCAGCTACTCATCCTGGTGCCTGAGTTCAAAAGCAGCTACCTGAGTCTAAGCAAAAGCCAGGTCCAAACTGGACAGAATCCTGCAGTAATAGATCAAGGGTAAGAAAGAAAACAACACGTAAAGATGGAGAGAGAAAAAAATATTTTATGTATGTGTGCAGCAACACTTAGGTTTGCTCTCCTCCCTTTTAAGATGAGATTATTTAGTGACTTAACCTCTCCGTGGGGATTTAATCAGTAGACACATTATTTATAGAGGTTCTAGCTTGTTTTTCTCGACAACGGTCATTTCTTGCTTGTTTTTGTGGTCACTTGCTCTCTGGTCACATTTTCTTTTTCTTTTATTTATCTAAGCATGCTACACATAATTATCTCATATGCTGTGTCTACTGAGCCTGCTATCTAAAGTATGTATGTCCCTTTCAGGTCTGTTTGATTCTAAGATTCCTAATATTGGGGGCTTGTTTTATGATTTTTTAATTCTAAGTGAGGCACTTTCTTTTCATCATTGTATATGGGAATTTATTGGCATAGCACCTGAAGTTCAGTTCTTGAACTAGTCTCGGGAGACACTTCTGATCCACAGCCACTTACTTGTAACTAGTTTAATGATTAACTAGCTTAGTGGATTCTGTGTACTCTGGTTGGGCAACTTCAAAACACAAGTCAGGGAAGACATCCATTATTATGAATTCTCAGTATAGATTTCTTCAACACCGCCCAAAGCCACATCAGGCTGTGTGTCTCCACTCAGCAGAATTTACAGCATGTAGCTCATGCCAGGATCTACTCTTCTTCTTAATTAACTCCATGCAACTTTTAAAAGGAAAGTCTAACATTTATCCTCCAGGTTTCCTATTCTACATCATATTTCTTTACATATGTGAACTCTTATTTTTTGTGCCAATTCAGTTCAGTTGTGATTGTTACTAAAAAGATGGTCATTCGGTTCTATCAAACTACCTGAAGTTGATGTCTTCCCTACTTTAAAACACATTCAAGTTCTAATATTACTTTTTCCATGGACTACATTTATAATCTGTCTCTTTCCAGGATCTTACACAGAGCTGATCCAGAGTGGGGCTAAATAAAACTTTGGGTGAGCAGACAAATGCATCTCAGGTCATTCTTTCCAGGTGGCTCTGACCTCAGCCATAACTAGTTTCTTTGGTTCCACCTATTTGTCATGCTCATTCTCATATCAGGACATTTGTGAATTTTTTCCTTCTTCACTTCTCATTTTCAGTAATTTCCTTCTTGAGAAGCCTTCATCATGCGCAAGTCAAGTGTGCCTAATTTATATTTATGTAACACTAAAGGTTTTACCATAATCATAATGAAATGATTAATTTGGAGATTCATGGCTTAACACATTCACCTAGATAAGAAATAAGCTCGTGAGGAAAGGGAGGCTGTGTGTCTCATTCACGGGAAGATCCCCAGTGCCTGGTTCAGTGCCTGGCACACAGTAGGCTAGTCAATTCTCCTGAGTAAACATGTAAATGAATAATTGAAAGTATTATACAGAAACACTAAAAAAGGAAGAACTCCACAGGACTCCTGTGCTTACCTTAAATGTATGGCAATTGTGGTGATTTAGTAGCTATACAGCTGGTCAACAGTGAGTGATGATTTCTCATTTCTGATGAGGTCCGTAGGTGGCAGGCTGGGAAGGTTTCTGGGAAATGGCTCCTCTGTTCTGGCTCTGGGAGTTGAATTACTTACACCCTTAATGGTTTAAAGGAGAGAACAGCATTAGCTTTACACCATTTATGTGATTTCATTTTTTTAATCTCCTCAAAATTTATTAGAAATAAGATACTATATGCTTAAGGCACCTAATTATTTATGATTCAACTTTAATATTCCCCATGGAACATTATACTATAAACATAATAGACAACTTCTGTATAGATGAAAGGGAACACCAAAACACTGGCATCAGTAATCAAATACACATTTTCCCCTTCACTGATTTGAATCATTTAGAGTGTCAAATAAACCTTTACAACAGTCTCAGTTGATAGATTCCCAATTTGATCAAGCATGAAATAAAACTTTAAGGAAAGAAAATTCATTGAAATAAAATGATGCTGTCAAAAAATGTCATATTTATTCTAGATTCTTTTAATGCCATTGTCTTTATGACATGATAAAAAACAAGAAACTTCTCTTAAAGATGTTGGAATTAAATTTATGCTACAACCGTGAAGAGGTAGCTGAATATTCCATGATAACATTTACATTACCACTTCAATTAGAATGTCCTGTAATTACATTTAACTTCATATATCTGAAAGACAAAGGTGCTTTTTCCGTATTTTTCTTGTGAAGACAAGGCAAACCCCTAAGGCAAGCAAATATAAGTTTACATTTAAAAGATAATTTTAATCAAATCACAAATGAATCAGTAAGCTTTTTGTGGCATTTTCATATAAAGGAATTATGAAATTCTTGTACCTATTATCACTTATCACATATATTTTATAAAAAGTAATTTATTTTTAAACAAGTAAGTGGTCCTATTTATTTCCAAATATTTTTACAAAAAGCCATAGCCAAAAACTCGCTTCACAAGGTCAGCAAATTACTTGGCTGCTTCACTTTGCTAAAGGAAATGTAGTAGATGGAAGATTTAAAAAAAAAAAAAGAAGTTTTAACCAAGAAAATAACTAGTAATATCTGGCCTTTTTCACAGTTTACAAATCATTTATGTGTTTCCTGATTCATACAGCAGCAATAGCTTAGGATGATTCAAGAAAGGCACCAGTCTACTTTTCAAAAATGAGGGGTCTCATAGAGCAAATCCCTTTTTCTTATGATCAAAATGCCTAAAACAGCAGGATCAAAACTGGAAGTCAGATCTTCTTACTTCAATTATTTTCCCAGTACCCTGGGCTCCTGAATTTTGACTGAGAATATAATTTTTATGTCATAGCATTGGAAGATATGGCTCTTAGCATATCTTTAAAAAAAACCAGAAAAATGTAAACTAATGTAAGGTAGTTAACCAAATTCTTATTTAAATTACTAAAAACAGACTAATGTGAAAGAGATACTCAACTTTTAATCATTTGTTTGGACCACATTAAGAATATTGTGCCAAGGTCTGGGATCTGTGCTTCAGAAAAATTTTAGATCAAGGGTCAATGCTGGAAAGCAGGTCTGATCACATCCAGTCTACAATATTATTTGCCCATCAAGAAAAAAAAACAATGAAAAAATTGAAATATGAATGCCTTTAGCAGTACAAGTGTTGCCCGGTTTTCCATGGGCCTCCCCACTCTCTAGGGTCTCATTCCCAGATAATGTATCATTTCACATACTTCTGTTTCCTCAACCCTTGCATGGATTTGATTTTCCAAACTACTGATATAAATAAACAATATTTTTTTTGCAAAAGGGGAGGCTAAGTATAAAGGGACAAACTATGTCATCTGAAATCTAGGTAAAGGACTGCATAAATCTAATCCAAAAACAACATGATTATTTGATCAAATTAAGCTTGAAGACAAATTTTGTTATGTCATCTAAAGGCTATCCTGCATACAAAACAAAGGCCAAATACCCTGACAGATAATCAGATAATACCCTGATTATCTCTTGTAATCTGACCTGTCCCTAAATTCATTTCCTTTACAGGAGTAAACCTGTAATTAACACTTGTAACAAGATGTTCGCATGACTGTATGTTCTTGCTCACACTAGCTAATTCTTTTCCAATATTTTTGCTTATCTTTTTGCCAAAATTAATCATCTTTTTTTCTGCAATTGAGTTCAAGCTTCCTTTCTTCTCAGAAGCCCTCTTGTCCTTCCCTGGAGGATTAATGCCACCTGCTTAGCCTAAGACTCTATTTTCACTGCAACTTACTTTTCCTCCTTTTGTATTAAGCCAGGAGAGCTGCTAGTCATTACAATAGTCCTTGGAACATTGAAACTTAGAAGGTGCTTTATTAATATTTATCAAGTAATACCAATGCTCCTTTTGAATATTTTAATACCTTGTAGATGGAAAAAAATAGAAATTATCCTGAAGATTAGTATCAGGGTAACCAAATGAAACTTACAAGGATATGGATTTCTGTGTAATGAGAGGAAATCTTTCCAAGAAATCAGAGTTCTACCACAGATGAAATGCCGCTCTGGGGAGACAGGAGGGAGAGATCAAGATGTGCTAAGACAAACTTTAGCATGAGTTATGAACCAAGTCAATCCCTGAGAAGCGAGTAGGTTCAGTGAGCTTTAATCTCCCTCAGTCCCTCGGTCCCGAGTCCACTGATTCTCTAAATGTATGACTACCCATGCAGAGAAGTTGCTGTGCACAGAAACTCCATGCTAAAGGTTTGGAAGAAGTAGACTCATCCCTGGGGCTTGGAGTAGGAAGTAATTTTAAAGTCAATAAATTGGATCTTAAGAAAAAAGAAAATAACAAGACTCAATCTGGTAATCTGTGTGGTTCTGATAACTCTTGCTGGTGTTTTCAGATCATTTTTAAATCACAGCAGTATTTTGCACAGAAACACCACCAGGAATTGTAACTCCTCAGGTTCATGACTAGAATAGAATTCCTTCTTGAGAGCTAGACATTGCCCTCTTTAAAGGTTCCAGGAATCTGAGCACCTTCAATTAAAATTCATGAATAAATACCAAAAATAAATATATTCATAACCCTAGAGAGAAAATGGTTATAGAATATAAATTTTTTTTATCCTTTTGGCTTGTCGTAAACTGACACCCCTCCCTCTTTGTTATTGGGGTTTTTTTTGCCTAATTATTTATAAAATTAGGTTCTCTTTCCTCCCTCTTCCTCAACTTTCATTTCTTTATCCTTCCATATCCATTTATATTATTATTTTCTGTTTCCTTCAAATTCCAACAAAAATAAATTACAGAAATAAAACCTTATTGTAATAATCTACCACAAAAATTCTATCCTGAAAATCACTAAGATGGATATGTGAACAGATCTTAATTCTTGTATCATATGGTACCCTGAACATCTAAAGATTCAGAAGAATGTTATGTACCTTTGATTATGGAATTTTATGCAAGACTGAGAGTTGACCCAATCATAGTTTAGATCTATGAATATTGACATGTGGCACTTAACAAGGGAATTCCTTTGAAAGAACTCCCATGGCCTTTTCTAGTAAGTAATATCCAAGAAGGCCACGTCATACAGGGCCAAGTGCAGGACACTGGATCAGGATCTGTAGCTCTATGCAGAATTCACAATAGCAGCTATGTCTCATGGAAAGCTTCTTCAGTTTTGTTCATATGTTTCTATGCATGTAAGGATGATAATAATGCTTAGATCACATTTGGATTAGTCCATTTTGTACTGTTATACCCATATCTGACTGGGTAATTTATCATCACTCAAGGTCCTGTAGGCTGCATAGCCTAAGGTTAAGGGGTCCTCTGGTGAGGGTCTTGGTAGTGTGCAATCCCATGGCAGAAAGGCAAAGAGAAGGAGAGAGAGTTGGGCAGGGGAAGAAGACTTCCTCTACCTCTCTCCATCTCTTCTCCCCTGTAGCATGCATGCACGCATGTGCGCACCACAAAACAAAAATTACTTGACATGAGAAAAGAGCAATTACTTATCAGATCTTAGTTTCCTGAAGAACTACTACATTCAGTCTAGAAATATTCTACTGAAAAATTCCACTTTTCCCAATGAACGTTCCTGTTTAAATGAATTTGTCTTAGATTGTCAGTTAATATTAAGAGACTTCCATTCTATGACTATATAATGAGTCATTCCAGGTATTTGAAGCAATGCTAGTGATTTTTTTCTATTCTCATTTTCTCTTGATTTACAGAAAATTTTAAAATCTAATTTTAATTTGAGAAATTTAAATTAATCAATTTCCCACCACCAAATCAATTTTAATCAAAGCTGCCTTTCAGTCCTACCTCTGCTCCATTTCTTACAAATTTCCAGTTCTCTTTGGCTTGAATGGTTGATAAATCACCCTAATGATGCTATCTGTGTTGAAGCTAATGACCTGTCTAAAGGAATTAGAGTTGTTTTTTTTTTTTTTCTTGCAAAATGAGAAATGTGACTACCAAAACAGAGGGTAAGTAAAACCCTGACTGAAATTACAGTTGGGGAACTGGAGTAAGAAAAGAATATGTATATTTTAAGATTTAGCAGTATGCTGTTTTATCAACCTGTAATAGACATCAAAGTTGAGGTTCAGCATGTTAAATTAAACTCTTGTTGGAAACAGCACACAAATAACTGACCACCAAGCAATGCTAAACACAACATATGTGTATTTCATATAATTCTACATGAAAAATAAAATTAAATTTGCTTTAACACAGAAGACATAGGGAGGTAAAAAGTATTCCTGGCTCAGATGTACTGAATAGATTTTTTTAAAAAACCTTTTGTCTGTCCATGGCATGAATGATTATTTTGTATTCTGAGAAGTTTTTTATGAATCAGTTTTCCATGGTTCAAATCTGGACCACATTATTCTGTGCTCTTGATGATTCCTACTTACGTGTCTCTAGTGAAGGCTCAAAACTGAACTTCAAACCTCAACACTTTAAAATACTCCCTACTTCTCATCCATGTGTGTAGTGTGTATGTGTATATATATATACACACACACATATTTATATACATATATATATAAATAATTTTGGACAAGTAAATTAATATAACTACTTGCAACTAAAATTCTGCAATTATCTAAAGATTTCACCTTGTCTTTTAATTAGTATATTTAGGCTATTTTCATATAATTCTTGGTACATTAGGATTTAACCCTAAAATTTGTTTTTTTTTTTTTGTTTTGTTTTGTTTTTTTTTATTTCCCACTTTTCCCTTGCCTTTTTCTTTGAACATTTCCTGCAATTTCACTGATTTCTTTATAGTATGTCCAAGCTCTCTCTTGTTTTGTACCGTTTTAATGAATTTTATAGGTATTTCAAAACACTTCAATGTACCTGGATGATCATTATACATTTCAAGTAGAAGTAGAGTGGAAAAAATATTTTTTAACCATTTAACTTTATAATCTCCATTTATATTCCTTTACCCTCTGTGGTCTATATTTCAATTGGCTAAAACATTTTTCTTGTAAGCATTTAGATGTTATTGAAGCATTTTTATGATGACTTCCTGATTTCTTTCATATAATTCTAACATCTTTTTTGTCTCAGTGCTAATGCATGATATCCTTGTAATCATGTGAAAAGTAATGACTTATTACAAGCATCAGATTCTTCATCTTCAATGCAGAGGTCAATGTTGTTACCCATGTCATAGGATTACTGTGGAGCATGAAAAGGTACATATGAAGCACTTATCACAGTGCCTGTCAGTTGAAATATTATTAAATAATTTTTTATGTAGAAAAAGTTGGTAGCAGGCCAAAAACCATTGCTCCCCTGTACAATGGAAAGTCTCATGAAAGAGAGAAAACAAACTAGCCAAACCTCCTTGTAAACAAGCTAGTTGAAGACTCTCTAGAAAACACACAAAAGGCACTTGCTAAAAGAGACAGGACCATATTCATCTATAAAACCATTCCAGCAGAATGTGACAGTTTTTTGTCTAGTATTATTTATGAAAAATAAATTTGAATCTATGGACTTATGAATATGTCCATATAAAATATGGCTCTGTGAAAAGTGTCACGTAAGCTTTGTAAATATTGGAGTATGAAATAAAATGCTTTCATGATTTAAGCAGTTCCCTTTTGAAAGAAAAATGGCCATATACATCCTGTGGAGATCTCACATGATAAATCTAAATCAGAGCCATGCTTGAGTACCACAATGAGCCCCAAGGAGCTGTTGACAATCCCGAATTACCCCTGCCCTGTATGTGCCTCATGACCACCTGAAACCCTATGAAATTATTAGTGAAGGTTGAGAGATATGGGGCACAACCTCGCATCTGAATTCACAAGGCAAACTTTTATATTATCGCGTTAGTGTGAGAAAAAGCATTCATAATGCTACACATCACCTATAAATCCACATGTAGTGTTTCTGCCTCTTTTTCTGCCTCAGTGAGTAAATACTACTAAAATAGAATTGTATTACATATAAGAACACCTGCTTTATGTTTTCTTGTTATGCTTTTTAAACATATAAATATTTTGCATATCATAATTCTCTAAAGCTGATTTTGACTAAATTACTTCGGCAAAGAATAATTACATCTTACTTAATTTTAATATATCAACAATCAAAACAGTTTTTACATTTTTTCGTGGGACATGCAAACAAGGTTTCAAGAGTCATTCTTGCATACTAGTCTATCTTTTTAGAACAAGGGCTAAAAGCTTGGTTGCTGAGTGTGATTGGGTAGATTTTTTTTGACTACATGAGAACTGCCACAAAGAGAGAGCATTGCTAAACTTCAACCCATTCTCTGATTGCCAAGTTATGATTCGGTGGGACTGCTTCCAACTGGAAGGAATGATTTTTGAAAAATAGTTCACACAAAGATATGCTAAATGAATTAGTAGAAATGAAACATTAAGAAGAAAAGGCAAAAAAAAAAACACTTTATTGGGAACAAGATGGAAAATAACCTCAAAATATATCCTTGCTTGGACTGATAAAATAAAGATGTACTGATGGGCAAAAGAAAGCTTACCGGAGGGAACAAGAAGAAAGGAGATGGAGAAGAGGTATTGAGACCAAATATCTAAAAGAGAGTTGACGCATTAGGAAGTAGAAATTTCTAATGATGTTAGAATTGATGTTCTTGTATATGATGTAGACAAGGAAAGGTTAACTTGTCCTGATGAGAAAAAGTGTCATTCATGTGTAATTTCTGTAAGCACTATGTGTTCTGTTGGCCTCAAACTGATGACATCATGTTGCCCATTGCCTTCCACTGATATATATGCCTCTTTAGAAACCACACAGTGGCCATAACTGCAAGACAGTGTCTGATCTATCCTTGGGAGTCAAATCTCAGGCTGATGAGAAGCTGAACAATGCATCTGCTTCTTTCAGTAATTTTTAACTTACCATCCCTTTTCTACACTCTGCCTTCCTATATGATGTCACTCTCGTAGCACCAGGGATGGTAATGAAGTTTCCCAATCAATAAACACATCAAAACTAATTTTCCATGACTGAAAGAAACCTCTATCTCATCTTCATAAGTGATTCCATTCTGATCATTCTCTTAGTTTTGATGAAAAGAAACTATATTCCATAGAGGAAGTTCTGCCCACCTGGTCTTCACCTGATATTAGAGGGTGGTAAAAGTGGGTATATCATTAACTATGGGGACCACAATAATTGTTTACAACTGACATCTGTTTTAATTAGTCAAAGCTATACCAAACTGGTAAATAAATAGTTTGAACTTCATCCCTGGTAGAATTCGTTCTCTGATCTTATCTCTCTCAATAAGTCTTTTGAGCAAGTCTGTGACCTGCATCATGAGTCATTATCAGAATAAGCAAACTGAGATTTGGTCCCCAGCTTCATTTTGTCTCTAGCTTTGGGCACTTGTAGCTCTAGGGCAGAAAAAAATTGCTCTCATCACCTTAAATAATTTTCTTCATAGAGTTGAATAATACTGCCATGACAATAGCATTTTATTGCTTTTTATTTAATAAGGATATGTTACATTATGTTTGATACAAAGTAGAATGCATTATAACTTACCCATTTTATATATATTTTTATTCATATACATTTTTATATTTATATATAAATAAATGGATAATATTGTAACAGTGAATAAATGTACATATATACACATAACATACATACTTAATCACACTTAATTTGTAGTATTCTATGGGCAACTTAACAATAACAATAATAAATATGAATAAATAAAATTAGAACCATGAAACCGTATCTTTAAAGGTATAAAAAGGACCTTAGAATATATAAATAAAAATAAGAATAGTTAAAAAGGATGGATTATACACATAAAATAGAACAGACTGAACACAGGTCTTGAAGCAAAGAAATGAATAGGAACTTCAGAAATAGGATATAAGATGTTATGAGGATATTACCAGAGCATTTATTTTCTCTTCTGAAAACTAGCTAAATCTTTCTTCTTTGAATTATTTTTCCTCAATTCTTATCAACTTTTAAGTGTACATCTAGATTGATTTGGGTTAAATTTAATGACTGTATTATGGACTTTCAAAAACAAAATTTCTCTACCCAGTATATCAGACACATTTTTGAGTGCCTATGTCCATCCTTATTAGAGATAAGATACTATCTGTCTTTACCCTCATGGAACACATGTAACTATTCCATTTAGCTTTTCAGGTTGGGGAAAGAAGCATGCAACTGTAAGAGAAAACTATTCTACATGTGTCAGAAGCCATCTTCCTTTCACTATGCTTGAATTAATTTTTTCACAACCCTGAGTGACTATACCCTCTATAGTCAGGAAAAGTTCCTATTCATTTTGGGAGCTCTCTCTCAGTGGGCATATAAATGTCTTTACTTCTTAACACTGACAGAATGTGAGCAACCTTTGCTAACTGAATTCTCAGCAGCATGCAACCCACCTTCTACCAACTTGATACAAGTATTATTTAGAAAAACACCTTCTTGAGTTTTTGATTCTTTGGATTTAAAACTGTAATGTTTGCAAATATAGTAAAAGGAAATCTCCTTTGTAAGGACAATACCATTACTATTCATAGCAAAATTAGCAATAAGTCCCAATTACCAATTAATATCAAGCGTATAATAAAATTTACAGATTCTTTTTAACTCTGTATTTGGTTTTTCTGGATCAGCTTCCCTAAGATAATACGCATATTGGCCACATCTGGTTATGTTTCTGTTGCACTTTCAATATGAAGCAATTCTCATATTTCTAAGCCATTAATTTTATTCAGAAAAAAATTCTTTTTAATTTTTAGAATTCTACTTCCTTCTTTCCTATTTCTTATGCTAATCACTTTTATAATTATTCTTTTTCATTCTATCTAGTGTACTTATTTAGAAAGATTTTCTTCCTTTTCTTGCTTTCTTTAGAGGTGAAACTACTTCAATCAGGATTTATTTCTATTTTGTCATTTTCTATGACATATTTAGAAGAGTTGGGCTTCCAATATCATTTAGAAAGAGAGAAAAATGTTTTCTTCTAGAGAGAAAAGAAGTGTTTTTTTTTTTAATTCTGATATCCAACCAGAGAATAGTGATTTGTAGTATCTTTTTGAACAGATACTTGTATTTCTCTTTAAGAAGATTATTTACTCTAAGGAAAACCAGCACTATAAATTTCTAACATTTTCTTTCTAAGAATTTTTCTTTCTTTACTTCTGGTTGGACAAATTTTCTTTCTCATTCCAAGACAGACTTTCCTTTTAGATAGGTATCTCATGAACTTGATTACTTTTCTGTTTTATTTTTAAAATTTTTGTATCTTATATTTCTTATTTATCCATATGAGTTCAGAAAAGCCAACTTATTAAGCACAAATGCAAATGAGTGTTAACTTTTTTTAAGGAGCTGAAAGTTTTGCTAAATATTTAAGGTATTAAAAGTACCACTATCTCAACTTCATATTCCAAAATAATTATTTAATGAGCACATATTTTAAAAGTCCAGTCTTAATATATTTGAAATAAAAGAATCATTTTGTTGTTGTGAATTTAAAATGTGTCTTGCAAGGATTTTACATTTTTTTTTCCAAACTTGCATGAGTGAAAACCAGCATGATATTTCAGTAGGGTTTGCTAAACTTCATCTTCCCTTTAGATTCAGATTTGGGTTCAATGAAGAAAATAAGGCAAAGTAAAGGAGGTTCAAAAGATCCCTGTAGTTATCACAACTCAGTCACACTAAGCACCATGAAAAGTGAGTGTCATGCCAAAGCTGGAGTCATTCAATCTTTCCCTGTCTCATGCATGCATTTAACGTATAACTTTGTATGATAATGTGTGAACATAGGATTATATTCTTTGGGAAGCAGGATACCATAACACAAATGCAAAACCTATAAATCCTCTGTTTCTTTTGTTGTCTTAAAAGGACTATTTTCCACACTTAACAAAACAAATAGACAATTTTTAGCTCCAAAATCACAATAAATTGTATCAATCCATGTACAGCGACTTGGAGTTACTAATCAGTTTGCTGGAGTAATTCACCACTTATACTTTCAACTGATGGAGGATTTTGTTTTTCTTCTACCATTATTTTAGCAAATTACTTCAAACACAGGACACTCAGGAGTGAAGAGAGAAGATTAATATTGACATTAAATTTTCCTTTTATTTGAATTCAAAGAGCAAATTCACATTTCTAGTCCAGTTTTGTTCACTAAGACATAACAAGCCAATTCCTTTTGTTCCTTGAAATTTCCAACCTCTATGCTCATGTTTCTTGCTCTATGGTCCATCCAATCAAGCAGACAATTTCATTGATTGTAATCTTTATGCTCATATGCCTTTCTATACAACCAGAGATATAGATATTTTGAGACTGATGAGTAAAATGGAATGTAAAAATACTTAAAGTATCAAAGTATAAGGTATTATATATTTAATTATTCATTTCTAGATATTTTTAAAAGTCACCTACTTATCTCTCCGTTTAGTGCTGATTTCTTTCCCTGAATCAACTTGGTAACACCTGTGTCAGCATTGCCAGCCTGGTACTGTAAATTCCACTGGGGCAGATTATGTCTGCCAGAATCGCTGTGCACAGCAGCTAAACAAGCATATTATAATGATGCAGTCTCAATGTTTTGATGGTGATAAATTTTACTGAGTCTGTTTTATTATCTTATGCTGGTTAAAATTTGGAAGTGAAAGTGCTATCAGAAGACCACACAAAAGCCCTAGTGTGTTTGAAAAAAGAACTCAGATATGAAAGGTTTTCAAAATTTGTATCTGAATTATCTGAACTGTAGTACTTTTTGCCGAAAAAAATTTTGTACAAGATACAATCCAAATGCCACTAGGTGAACAGTAATTTTTAAAAAATCTTTGAGGATTAGCCTTCTGCTAATGCCCAATTAATGATCCAATAGTTCCTTGAAGGAAATATGCTTAATTTAGTATTTGTTAATTTAAAATTTTAAAATTTTAGACTCAAGGCTATCATGCTTTCTTATAGACTGACACCAATAATTGCAGAGTTATGTAGTGATTAACATGCTGCTCATGTCCTAAGTTTTAGGTTGTAATTGTGACTGTTAAAAGAAATGACTAACAAAACAAGGAAAGATTTGTCATAAAATTATTATCTGAAGTCAACAATAATAAATTAGGTACCATTTTTTATAATTTGTAAAGTTTTTTTAATTTCTTGAGTTCTTTTCCAATCTATTGTCCAATATCAACATTCAAAGCAAGCAAAATAGGTTTTTACAAACATAATTTTTTACACATAGTCATTTGGAGAGTGCCTAATTTATCATGGCATCAGAAAAATATTTACTTCAGAAATTTTAAAACAGAGAACAACTTTTGGGATTATGCAATATACATCTCTAACAAGTACTAGAAGGAGTCTCTACCAAGTATTGAATGGAGATGAACCAACATACATGGCCCATACATAATCTATGCTTACTATACAATGTGTTATCAAACACATTATTTGAATTTCAATAAAAGGACATTCCAAGGGGAAATAAATATTTCACCAATTTGAATAAACTGGAGTGGTTCTGGTCTGTTAGTTTGGTTGATTTAGTATTGGGAAAATATATAGAATATTTTAATGCCAGTTTCCTAAACCACACGGTAAAAATACCACTTTGAGAAATACTTGTACTGCCTTTCACCCCTTCAATTAGGGCATTCAGAATTCTCTGGGAGGTCTGTTTTCTCCTCCCATGGCACTTTTGCTCTGACTGTTTTCTTAGAATGTCTCTTTCTCTTCAGATTAATTTTTTTATCTGTTATAAGTTTCCAACTGTACTCCTGCCTTTGCCTTGAGAGCTTCCTCTACCACTCTCACTCATAATTCTCTTAGATTATGCCAGCATGCATCAGTTGTCAGTGATTTTTTAAAAAGTTACATGACAAATTTATTTTTGTTATTTGACTTTTATGTTATTATTACACTTTACATATTCACAAATTTTTATATTGATGGTAGAATAAGCAAATAGAAATACCAAGTGTTAATTTTATTGCCAAGTTGAGAACACAGAGAGTGCTCAAAGAATGTATAAGGAAAAGAAGTAACAAAGAAAGTGAATGAAGCGGTGACCTTCAAAACACTTGATCACTGAGTTTACTCTACAGTGTTGTTTCACTGGGGTAATGCCAAATCTGAACTTCATTGAGAAGAGGACCGGGGCTTGTCTACTGTTGCTGGGAACATAGAGTTCCAACTGTAAGGTTAGTTGATTTAATGCTTTGGATAATATAATTTGATAGGGAGCATTGCGCTTTTGATGGATTAGAACTAGTTATGTGTCCAGAGTCTGGCAACAAACATACTTCTATAAATTGGAAAAAAAAATTTAAAATAGCATTTCTTTGATAAGGACAGGACGGGTAAGAAAAGAAAAAATATGGAAGTCACAAGTGGCTATTTGAGATAACTTGGATTCAATATACACTCTAATTGGCAAGCACAATCATTCTCCATGCTTTTTCCCTGTTAGAAGTAAGCATAAGTGAAAACTCTCTTAACTGAATCTGAAGGGCAGGGAAGTTATTGAGAAATAATTTCATGTTGAAATGTAAGATGTTTGTCATTGTAGGTGAGGGGCTTATCATATTTGATCCATTTATTTTAATCATTTTAGCTTGTTTTCCTATTTATTGTTGCTTATTTTAACTGAAATATTATATATGCATGTATATACATAAACAAATAAAAATTGGGGCTATTATAGAAAAAATACATAAAGGGAAATAATTTGTGATTTGTAGTTTTTGTTTTGCTTTATGATTTTATATTTCTAATAAGAGGAAGTGTAATAGTTACAGTAAGCAAAACTGTGTAGTATTAAAAGAAATACAAGTTTATAAATTTTTTTTCTTTGTTGTCATTGAAATATAAATTGACTTTTTGCTGATGGTCTTGCCTTACAACCATACTTCCACTTACATTTTGAGTCCTGAGCCCGGTGTCCCTAAGGACTCTGGATCACTGAAGAAGGCTCCTTCCCTGCCTTTTTCACAGAGACACCATATGTTGCATCTTCTTAAATAACAAAATTTGAAGAATCATGCAGTAGATTGCTATACTATATAGCTGTAGGAGGGAAAAAAAGGATCTATGTATTAGCTGATATGGGAATTTTCCAGATATATTGCTAACACAAATGCCCTTTATATAAAAGAGGAGAAATTTGTTTGTATATTTGGGCACCTTTGTATATGCATATAGAATATTTGAAGAAAAGCAGTGATAATGAAAATGATGTTTACACATATGCATTCCCTTCCTCCCCTCCATCATCCCAATTATCCATTCTGATCTTGATTGTGTTATTTCCCAACACCTCATTGAATACCCTGTCAAAGATATCCTCACGCTACCAGAGATATGTTTCTCTCAGTGTATCTTGTAGGATCTCCTTCTCAACAACTCTTAGCCGAATAAGATTAACCATCCTTACCACCATACTATTCTGATTTGATCCTATTTTTCTGGCCCATCCTTCTAAGTTCAGTTTGTTGAGCTTCTCCTTTTTGTCCAGGTTTCTAAGTGTGAGATGCCTCAAAGCTTATCCCTGAGCCTTCTAAATTCATGGACATAGGACATCTCATCCATATGAAAACATTCATATTAGCATCTCATCCATATGGATGAGATTTAAACATCAACCATATGTGGTGAACTCCTTGTGTTTTCTCTTTCACAACTTCCAGGTTTGTTTGTATGTCCATCTGACAACTGGATATCTTCTCTTGGCTATTGCATAAACACTTTGCATTAATGGAATGCTTGATGTTCTCCTATACACTCCTCTTCCAGTGTTTCCCATCTTAGTAAAAGATACTTCATATGTCTTATTTTATTAATAAAAATATTATTTTCCCCAAATTCATTCTCAAGCCCTCACTAATCTACCTCAAAAGCGTATCTGTGCTCTCTTTCTATTACCACTCCCTCCACCCAGCTCTCCCTTAATTCTTCCCCAGGCAACCATAATAGTGTTGTAACTCTTCTCATTGCTTTCTCACTGGACTCTTTCAAACCATTTTCCACAACACAGTCACAGGAATATTTTAAAAGCATAAATCATTCTCACTGAAAAGTTTTAATTAATTGATTTCTGATTGCATGTAGTATAAACTCACATTTCTTATGACACAATCTGACCATGGTGTGGTCACCTTCCGTTTTCCTGTACCTTCATAAGCATTTTTTGCAACTAGCTTCTTTAAGTTATTGGAACCGTCAACTTTACCTAGTCTGATTTTCATGTACTTTGATATTGAAATATGCTTCTGAGTCTGTGTATGGCTGATGGATAATCAGGTATAAATCAGTATAACAAATAACTCAAGATAATCAGCAGAAAGGTTTTTTTTTTAAGGTTTAAGTCCATGATAATTTTTTCCAATTTCTTTGATGTATATGGCAGAACAAACCTACTCATATGGTGGCTATTAAGTAAAACAGGGGAAAAAGGAGTTCCAATTTCCTCTTCCAGAGCATAACGCTAATGACCTGACACATTCCACTAGGCCCTAGTTCTTAAGGATTCTATCATCTCCCAATACTTTCTCATGCAGGATCAAGACTTTAGCAAATGGGCCTTGGGAAACATTACAAATCCAAACTATAGCATATGAATCTCCTGTTTCACCTCTCAGCTTAAATATCTCCTTACCAGACAAACTTTCTCTGGCCATACTATCTGGAGTAATATACTCCCTTTCCTCCATTATTCCATGGATAGCTGATACTGCATAGCTTGTTTTCAGCAATTCCAAATTCGATCTTTGCTTGTACAGTGTTATTTTTTGTGTCCATTATTGGACTGTAAGCTCCAGGAAAACAGATTTTTTACCTGTCTTTTTCATCATACCTTTTAGCCAATCTACAAAGGTTGTTAAAAGTTACAGGACAATGTGAGACATAGAAGTAAGGGGGAAAATCAGAGTGTTCACATGTAGTGTAATTTTTATTATACGTTATTATCTTAATAAATATTTTAGTTTAATTACTTTAATCATTTATTACTGCTTAATTACACACCTGACACATTTTGCTAGGAGATAATTAAAACAAGCAACAGTTTAATCTTGTGCGGTGCCATGAAAAATAAAAGGACAATGCAAATAGCATGTGCTCCAATAGGAGCCAACATGCAGGGACATGTGAAATATATCACTTTCCTTTCTTGAAAATGGGCAAGTAGAGCCCTGGATCTGGTTCCAGTCACAGTCCTTAACCAGTGTGGTGCTGCTTCTTGTCCTCTTTTAGACTCCAGATACTATACAGTGAGACACCTGAGCCATGGAGAATTCACAGGTCCATTGCCAGCCATGTGAGAAAGCATCTTACACAGCCCAGTTTAGCTGGGCCTTTATGTGCTGTAACCCTGACAGTGTCTGCAGGTAAGATCCCAGGGCAGATCAGAGTTGAGTCCAACCCTAAATTAATCTAAAGATCAAGAACAAATGATAATACAGTGTTGTTGTAGAACACTGTTTTAAAGTGGTTTGTTATATAAGAATGGAAAACTGAAACATGAATTACTTTTTTTCTCTCTAATATCATTAGGTTGTGTTTGTTAATACCAAACAAGAAAAAAAGGAAGAAAATATAATTGTTTAGCTCAGAGTAACTGAGGTAAAAACAACTACGGTTGGCTTCATATTGCTTTGTGGAAATTGGTTCATTTAATATCTCTGAAGATAAGGTTCCATACATGAATCCCCACATCCATTTATCCATCCATTTATTTTTCATTCCTTAGTTCATCCATCCATTCATCTGTTCACCCATCCATTAATTTATCATTTGTGGAGCTACTATTCAGAAACAAAACCTTTGCTAGGCAATACAAATATAACAAATTGAACGAAACCAAATTTATGTTCTCAAACAGAAGCTCCTGGGGAAACTTTAGTTTTAGAGAACTGCATTTAGGATATAAGAATAATAAACATAGATGATACGATTTTTTTCTGTTTGTTTCCACTTTGATACTTTTAGAAGCAACTTTTATTCCTAAAGTTTCAGTCTCAAGCTAATGTCTCAAATCCACTTCTCTGTTTTCCCTGTGTATCAGATAAACCAAGTCTTAGCTAAAAGCAATTGAGAATCTGCTAAGGAAGATGGGTTGCTGTGGGGACTAAGTCTGAAAACAGAGAACGGACAGTTTGTACATCAGGCCTTCTAGCCACCCTCTAAAAAATAAAATTAGGTGCAAGAGAATGAGGGTCAGAAGAATAAGGGTAAAAATTATCCTGTTGACTTTTGAAGCATCAAGTCCTCAAATGCAATTCTTAAGGTGTTTTTCTAATTTATTTATTTACCTTATAAATATACAGCTTATTAGACACAATATCAAATATTAAAGCCAGTGAGATACTCTGCAGCTTTTCTGTCCATTTGATCAACATAGACTGCAGAATATATTTGATACAGATTTGGGGGCAATATCTGATTATTGCAGTTTAATTATCCAGGAAATTTTGAATTTCCTAAGTATTTGTATTCGGCATGTAGCCTATTCAGTGACACTGAGAACAGCCTAAAGCGTTTTAAACTGATTATAAATATCTTTGCATTTTATTTTTTAGTGTCCCTTCTATCTACCTAGTGATTTTTCTACAAGTATGTTTATCTTTGGCAGTCAGACCATGGTGCTTGCAGTTAACCATAAAAAATTCATAAGTTTCTCAAGTTCACTTCAAAAGCACTACCTGATCTGTCAAAACACATTTTAAAATGTCAAAATGCCTTTCCATTATGGCCTTATTTGGTGCCATGGTGCTTTATAACCCCATTCTACTGGGAAAAAAAAGAGGTGAAAAGACTCACACGGAAACTCTGCTGCCAAAGGACAAACAGCAGTGCATTGGAGTTTAGCAGGACATCCATAAACCAGCAATGATTTAATAATTCATTTTTGTAAATTATGTAAATGCACATTTAGACCTTGAGGAAAATCACATTTTAAAAAACTGAAGTAAAAATCAATCACTATTCTTTTTAAATAATTTAAGATAAAACTAGCAAGATTTGGGCTGGAGTGGTGGTTCAGCAGTTTGAGCACTTGCCTGGCATGTGTAAGAACCTGGGTTCAAACCCTAGCAACACATACAAAACTAAGTGTAGGAGAAACAAAGGCCAGATGAAAAAATAAATAAAATTGAGTCTCTTTCTCTCTCTCTTTCCCTCTCTCTCTTAAACAAACAAACAAATAAAACACTATCAAGATTTGCCCTTAACAATAAATAGTCTTAATTTCAAGGTTAATTACTAATTTTGTCTCTACAACTAGGAGTGAAAATACTTAAAGTTTCAGTCTTGTGTATAAAGAGAGAGGGACAATGAGAGAGAGAGAGAGACAATCAATTTTATTTAGTTTTTCATGTAGTCTCTGTTGATCTGACACTTCATTGTGTATGTGGTGCTAAGGTTCAAACTTGGGTCCTTGCACCTGTCAGGCAAGCACCATAACCACTGAGCCAATGCTCCAGCCACATGGTTTCAGTCTTAAATATGTACTTTCACAGCAACGTAAATCTGGGTATGAACCAAAATAGAATCAGTTTCAAAGAGTTGATAAAGAATTACTGAACAATCATTCTGCAAACCAGTGACTTTATTTCACTATTGCCACTTAGCTTGATTTATAGTTCGAAGTACTTCATCATATGACTGCTGAGGTTTCTTGCTGAAGAAACAAGCTCTGGGGATTCTGTTCCTACAAGATCAGTTAGCTTTTCCTGATTTCTGATCTTAGGAGACTCTTAAATTGCAAACTTACTCTTTTATAATCTATTAGGAAATAGCTCATAATTGCTATCATATATATATCTGTCTTCCTCCTACACAGATAGTAAACAAATTCTATTATGTAATTGATATTGTACTGTGAATTGAGGGTACTACCACTGAGAATCAATATTGACATTGTGCTTGTCCTCCTGTACCTTACATTCCAGTGAGGAAACATGATGGACAGGAAGCATGAGTACCTTAGCCTTAGCCTAGGACCTTAGCGTAGGCTGTCATCAATACTAAGCCATCTGTTCAGCTAATGACAGCCATAAGAACAAATAACTTAACCATGATTACTTTTGCCTTGTGAGGGAAAAATATAATCCTAGAATGTAGGTTGAAAGAAATTAAATATAAAACAATACATAAAAAACATTAAGTCAGCAATGATAAGGGAAGCATATAGCCCTCAAATCCCAAATTCTGGTTAGTTATCCCTCATTGAATCACAGTGGCCAAGAAGAAAAGCAATATTTATGAAGGGATCTGAGGGATTCTCTGGCCATACTCATATCCTTTCTAATTGGGCTTCTCATTTCTCAAGTGCATGTATCCTACTTAATCTCTGTAAAACTCCTAAGTAACAAGCATCATGCACAGTATTGTATCAGAGCTTTGTTAGTAGTCCTGGATAAATTTTGGGATCCAACAACTTCATGGAAGAATAAAAAAACACAGTTTTTCCTTTATGTTCTTTTTCTGTAGGCACAGTCATCTGCTCCTACTCTGTGAGTCATTTCAGATCAGAGAAAGACACTGAGCATTAGGTGGGGCAGAGTCTCCCCAGTGGTATGTGTCTTTCTAACAATCATTCCATCTTTCCTTTTCCCTGTAATCCTGTAACTCTCACACCAGTTGGGCTGCCTTCTCCAGGAGACTTAACAGGTATTAGTTCAAATCCCTATCCCATAATCTAGAAGACATTAAATGGCCTACTCAAGATTTTTGTGATGTACTAGGCACTTAAGCCTACCAGGTCCCTTGTGGCCTTGAATCATCACCCTTGCTGAACTCTTGAAGTTAGTCATTTCTCAACTCTTACCATTATTTCTCACCTTCTTTTCCATGGCCACCCAAAATTTATGATTCTTCCTCTTCTTTGATTATTGCCCCCATTTATGTCTTTGTTTTATGTTGCTATCACAGAATACTGGACACTGAATAATTCCTGAAAAGCAAGGATTTACTTTTCAACATTCTGAAGGTTGGGAGGTCCAAGGTCAAGACTTCTTTCTTTCCTTCCGTGCATCATATGGCAGAATAGCATAAGGGAGAGCAAACCCATTCCCACAAGCTGCTTTTCAGAGCTGCAATAATATAGCTATGAGGAAGCAAACTCCTCCCCAAAGGACACACCTCTCAATACTGTTTTACTGGGGATTAAATTTCAAACACATAAATTTGGGAGGACACATTAAAACTATGGCATCTCAGGCTCAGTTCATTTGTACATATAGTAGATTTAAATGTTTGAGGTAAGGGATGAATTGTAAAGGCATTAAGAATATTAAGCTTTAAGATTTGAGCATCTTTCTTTAAAAGTTATGATTTCCTATTTCTTGTCATGTTCTGCAGAGATGCGTCTGCTCCAGAGTTTCAACATTTCAATGGCCTTCATGTTGTTTATGCAGAATCTTTAGCTCCAGTTAACACTTGTCTGGGCATGAACCCTCTACTGCAGGTGAGCCTTCACCAGCAGAGACCTACCCAAAGTTGTCTCTTTATCTTTATTAAGCAATCTCTGTTGCAAGAGAGAGGAGCATCATGTGCTAAAGTAATTTTCCACCAAAAAGAACTACCCTGCTTCAAATAGAAGACAGTGGTGACTAAAGCTACTTTGGGTTTTAAATAATTTTCATTGTATTGCAAAACTTTGCTTTGAACCTGAATTAAGTACCTCCTCCTCACTCCCACAGAACTCATCATGGCACAGATTACACTGTTTTGCCATTAGTTATTTAATCATCACGTTCCCACTAGGAAGAGATGTCCATGAGGAGAGAAACTCTGTATATGTTTTTCAGTTTTTTATGATACCTTGCTTTGACAGGTAACAGCTACCCAACAAATATTTGTGATGTGAATATAATAAAGTAACAGTTCTGATGATGTCAAAATGTGGTTTTCAACATCTATATTTTTAATGTTCATAGTATAGGTGACACTGTAATAAAATGATTATAAAAAATTAGAAAACAACCACCGCAACAAAAAATGTACCCCTTATCTAAGTTCCTTATTCTAAGGTTGAGGAACTTGTGGTCAGAAAAAATAAGTGACTTAGCTGAGTTTTCTCACTCTGAGAGGACTTCCCTGGAGTGCCTGGGTCTCCCTCTCTAACTCTCTCTCTCTCTCTCTCTCTCTCTTTCCCCCTTCCCTCCCTCCCTCACTCTGTCTTGCATCTTTTCATCACACCACAGATACACCCACTTCTCAGAGGTATGGAAGAAGCTAATGGACAGCCATCCAAAGATCATCATGTGGGATCTAAAGCAGCTTTCCACTCCTGACAGCCTAAGATAGATTCTTAAGTTTAGAAAAACACCTCAGGGAGAGCACTAACATTTAAGCCTCCAAGATCATCTTATATTCTTGTCGAAAGTATATTGGCTCTCCAAGGTATTTCAGATTTTTAAAAGCTGCTCTCGGCTACTGGGAAAATTTAGTTCCAGGAAAGTGATTTCCTCTAGGCATGCAACAATTAGGAGTTACAAATCATAAGTGAAATTAAGTTTAAGACTAGTGAGGATTAACAGTCAAATGCTTCTTGCTTGTTATTTTTTCTGAAAATAATTTTTCCAAGATATGTTTTCATTGCACATAACAAATCAGAACAGTGGGAAAGAATTAATCCCTAGATTAGAAAAATTTTATTGAAGATACTCACTACATTTTCAATTTCTACTATGCTCCTCTCCCTTAAAGGTATTCTGCATCCTTTCTGTCTCTGGCCTCTCAACCTTTCCTGCATTCACATCCTGCCTTCAGACTACAGAGTAGGATGAGAATAGGGTATAAGTAGAACTGCAAGAGAGACAACAGCAATAAACGTCTCCACTCAAATCCTTGATTCATCACTTGCTAGCTATGTATGTGCCTTTCTAGTTGTGACCTTTGTAGCTGTACTTTCTTTCTGTCCCATTATTCTTCCATTTGGCAAAACAAAGTCAATAGAACTAATTGAGTTGTAGCATGTAAGGCACTTGTGTAGAAATAGCAATTGATCAATGAATGCTACATAAGATGGACGACACTTAATTTTAAACCAAAGTTTAAGTTTGGTATGGTAAATGGTTTTTGTAGTTTCATTTGCAACAAACCCCTACTTGACTTAAACTCATTTGACACAAAGTCTAACTTGAACTGGTTTGAGAATATGTCAAGCCTATATTTGTTCCACTTAGAACAACTGTTAATCTATTTTACTGGAGAAATTTATCAATTTCATTACAGGGTGCTGTACTAGACCCCACTGGTTGTTAAAGAGTGTATGTGGTTTATTGTGTTTCTCAATTATAAAAATGATTTGAAATCTGATTTGGACTCAGAGTAAATTTATTGAATGGAGATTGAATACAAATCAAGATTCCAGAGTTTTTTTGTAGGACACTGTGGACCTGGGTTGTCATTTTCTCAGTACAAACCACTTTAAACTACCTGTGGTCTACACACCACTGCCTCTTTGACAATGTTGGTGCTACTTCCACCAGATTCTCACCCTAGTAATTCAGTGAGTCCCAAATCCAGTAGGTATAGGGATAGGTCTGTGAAAGTCCATTTACAATTTCAAACATTTGGACTTTTCTCCTTTTTATCCTCCATAATGGTTAACGCTCTGCTCTGTACAGTTGTCTTTGTCATATTATGTGAATTAAGTGCTGAAAAAATTAAGAATCAGTTCAGTGAACATATAAAATTATCACTAGTGAACATTTCTGCTAACAATTTACTTGATGAAAGTAAATAATGAATTTTCTAAAAATCTACTTTCAACTGATCCTGAAATGCAAAACACAAGAAGTAACAAAATTAACTTATATAAATAATAAAATTATTTGTGATTTCAAACGTAAATCACGTTTGAAATGTTCCTTTACAAGTACTAACATATGATTTCATGAACAGAATATGAAAACACAACAGCAAAACAGCAAAGTGCCCATGGCCAAAGGAGAAACTATTCCCATTGAATACTGAACAATCACAGATGTTTCCATAATCTATTACTTAAGATAATCACATGAGAGTAATTCCAGCAAGATAGCAGAGGGCATTCTGAAGCTTATGGCATCTAAACCATCATTATGCACTATAATATTTCAGACTATATGTCATACAACCTAAGGCATTAGTAGAGTTGTATTGGGAAGGACGGGGCAGGGATAAGGGTGGGTAATTGGGGAGGGCCTCTTGGGGGTAAATCTAATTTTCAGAATTTATATATTATATTATATTATTTCATTACAAGCTTGTTTGATTCAGAAAATAAATTTCTGAATAAAAATAAATAAATAAATAAATAAACTATATGTCAACATACTTTGAGATTTTATTCTTTTATTTTCTTTTCCCAACATTTTCTCTTATTACAAAAATAACGCAGCCAAAAAAACAACCAAAAAAACAAAAAATAGCACAGACATTGTAGAAAAATCAGAAAATTCCAGTAAACAACAGGCAAAATGAAGAAAAGCTGAAAATAATCTCATTATCCAGAAATGATACAGTTCATATATTCATAATATTTTTTGTCTACATGCTTTATGTAAATATTGTGTGCAAGTATGTGTGTGCCGGCTTGTGGAAACAAATGTCAAAAGATTATCATGGAGTTGGGCACCGTGGCACATACCTGTAATCCAAGCAACTTATGAGGCTGAGGCAGGAGGATAACTAGTTCATATCCAATCTCCCAGCTTGGTGAGGCCCTGAGTAACTTAGCAAGGCCCTGTCTCAAAAATAAAATATTAAAAGGACTGGTGATATGGCTCACTGGTTAAGTATCCCTTGGTTCAATTCACAGTACCAAAAAATAATTATCATGGATTCATCTTGCTTTAGTTATATTAAGATGATTATACTGTGGCTCTAAGACAGCAATTGCAATTGCTAATATAATTAGAGGATGTAAGAAAGAGAAAAAATAAGTCATAAATGTGTAAGGGTATAGTTATAAATTATTATTTGCTGTGACATAAGAAAATGACAGCAGTTAGTAGAAAATGAGGAAAGGAGTCTCTGAGGAGAAAATTTTAAATAGCTTTGTCTCAGAAACAGCAAATAAAGAGTGCAAGAGGAAGGAAGTTGCAGACTGATAAAGACCAGATCATGGCATGTCTTACAATTCATTGGAAGGATAATAATTTACTTTCAGGCATCATGGGAAAAAATCTAAAAGCTGTCTGCAGAAGGACTAATGTGATTTGATTAAGTCTGCATTTCTTAATATTAGCACTATTGTCATTTTGAGTCATGTATTTCTTTGCTGTAGGTGCCGTCATTTGCACTATAGGACATATGGTACCACCTCTGACCTCTATCAGCAGCTAGTAACTCATTTCCCAGTTATGACAACTAAAATGTTCCAAGACACTTTCAAATGTCTCTTGTGGGTTAAGGACACAATCATCCAGCTGTAACACAGCCAATTTAAATGAATAAAACTTATTTTAACTGCTAAGGGAAGGACAGATATTTTCCTTTCCTGATGAGAGCATTCCTAATCACAATAGGCTGCCAAGTTGTCACCACAAAGGTAACCAGCCTTAAAATTTACAATATCAGTGTGTTTCATAGTAATGTAAAGATTCTGGATGCTAAATGCATTAATTAGTAGCTGAATTGATAAACCTTGAAAATGGCATTATACTTCCCTTATTTTATTCTGTGATGAAATATATTAAAAATTAGTTGTAATATAAATGGATAGTAGGAATGAGAAGTCAGTTCAAAGTACAAATTGGAAGATCAAGGGATGCAGTAGCTAATGGCCTGTGTAGGGGAAGGTATGTCTTGGACATTGGAGACATGTCTTAAAGTTGTGTCTCTGCTGTCTATCATACATGGCACTGTGGAGAACATAACGGTCAAGATTTTGTGGGAGTGGTTAGGATAAATAAAACTTTGCTCCATCCAGTTATCACCCCTTTCTTTTGCTCCATTTCACCAGTTGTCCATTTTTAAAAGAAGCAAGTATATAGTATATGTATTTTCTAGGTATTATAACCAAGATTATTGAATGAAATAAGGGTCATACATAGATTTCCTATAATATGTCATTTGATAATAAAATCCAAATTAAATAAAGACATAACTTTAGAAATAAAGAGTTTAAAACTGTGAGAAATCATACAGGAGAGCCTTTCCATGATATTGGTATAGAAAGGAATATTGGGGGATGAAAAAAATGTTAGAATTCAGTGCAGTGGTGCATACTTACAATCCCAGTGTCTCTGGAGGCTAAGGCAGGAGGATGGCAAGTTTGAGGCCTCATCAACTTAGTGAGTCCCTAAGCAACTTAGTGAGACCCTGTCTCAAAATTTAAAAGGTGGTGGGACTGGGGAACTGTCTTAGTGGTTAAGTGCCCCTGGGTTCAATCCCTGATACAAAACAAATAATAACAAACAAACAAACAAAACAACAAAAAGCAAATCTTAGAAAAAGAATTGAAATGTATCACATTATGGGTGGGAAAAGTTTAAAAGTTTCCAAAGTCTTGGAAAAGACTCCATAAACCAAGGTAAGGTAGTCTAAGAAAATATTTTGATAATGTATTTAACAGACAGAATTTCTATGCAGAATATATGAGGAAATTTAAACTTATTTTCATATCCAAATGAAAACAACTCAATTGAGGTATCTGCTAAGTTATCCTCAACAAAGGTACACCTCTTGCACCCCCAGTTACCTAATTGGGGTGGGGGATATAAGTAACTCTCCAAATATGCTATTAATTAGGAAAATAAAAATTAAAGCAAAAACAGTCAATTCCAGTCATAAACTATAGCATATTCACACAAAAAAAGAAAGTCATCCAGACAACTCCCAGTGTTGTTAAACACGTGAAATGCAAGAGTTCTGAGTTTCTGACAAGAGCAAATCAGGATAAGTGTTTTAGTGATTTGTAAATACCATAAACTGTTTTGAAGAGTGATTTGCGATTATTTCAAATATGTTGATTCTAAAAGTACCAAGCAATTTAGTTTCTGGATATACACATACCTTAGAGATTAATAAAATATACCAACATATAAGCAAAGTACTCAAAGTTCTGCCAAAAAACACCATATTTTATATATGTCTATTTAAAAATATGTAGTTCATGCCTACACATAGATATATGGGTACATCTCAAGATCTTTTAAACCTGATTGAAAAAATGGAGATGAAATTCACAATAGTGTTTTTTTTCTAGGCAAGGAAATGAATGAAAGTGACTATGGAGTTGAAAATAAAGGCTTTCATTTATCTATAATATTGTATTTACTTTATTAAACATCTTAGAAGAAAAATGATAAATATAGTGGAGATGTGAATTTATAACATCTGAGTATCCTGTATTTCTGATTCCTTTAAACTTCACCAGTTCTTGGATGAAAACTGGATGTGATAACCGTAAAAACAGTACAGAACTGGGCACAAAGGGAACGCTAACTGATGTATTCCACTATTTTTCTTTTCATGTGAGGAAGAATTTCATCTAACAGGATGATTAGTTCTTTACAAGAAGCATTTCTTTTTCACCTTTCACACAACTTCTTAGTAAACTGGAAGATTTTACTTTCCTCAGAAATGCTTATTGTAGCGCCAGAGCCACCCCTAGCAGGCCTCTGTACAGGAATGGTGACCTCCCTTCCAGGCCACAGCCACCAGGTCACATCATGACTCCAGCAGGCCTCTGCACACAGGTGGAGGCCTCAGCTCTGACCCTCAGATGCCAGGCCACACTGGCAGAGGAGCCCAGCAGAGCCAAACCCAACAGCTTTTGTGCTGGCAGAACAAGGCCTCAGGACTTGGGCCTTCAGGCATGGAAACCTCCAGTCCCAAACTGCCCAGCTACCTTGCACACAGACACCCAGATGCAGACCATTCCTGCCAGGTCCAAACACATTGGGCCCATACCTACTGCCATAGATCCCAGGTCCTGTCGTTGGGGGGGGGGGGGCAATTCGTGCCAAACATGAAACACAGTGATGCACGAAAGTACCTCCAGTTGCAGTGTATATACAAACCAGCAGGCTGCAACGCCCCTCCACCAACAGATTTTGAATCAAGGCTCTGGGGCCTAGATACATAAGATTCAGCCAAATGAAGCTGAGGGTTGAAGCAGCTTTCTGGAAGAAAGTGGTCATCAGAAGGGAGGTGTATGACCTGACCCTTTCACCTGCAAAGAAATACCTCCTGACCTGCCTACAATCACCACAGGGAAATTCTATTCAACAATCCAGGAGATTATCAAAATAAGGAATCAAAATAGAAAAGGATCACATCAAGCTCCCAACTCCCAAAGAAAGCAAGCTGGAGTGGCAATTCTTTCTTTTTTTTTTTTTTTTTTAAATCTGACAAAGTAGATTTCAAACATAAATTAATCAGAAGAGATAAAGAAGGCTACTGCATTCTAGTAAAGGGAACGATACAACAGGAAGACATAACCATAGTAAACATATACTCTCCAAACATGAATGCTCCCAAATATGTGGAAAAATTACTTCATTACATAAAACCACTTATGGACATCAACACAATACTGGGAGACTTTAATACTCCTCTATCACCAATTGACAGATTGTCAAAGCAAAAATTAATAAAGAGATCACAGTCTAAACAACTCCATAAGTCAAATGGACTTAACAGACACCTATAGAATATTCCACCTCAAATGGGTTGAGTATACTTTATTCTCAGCAGTGCATGGATCCTTCTCCAAAAGAGAACATATTCTAGTTTTCAAAGGAAATTTCAGCAAATATAAATAGCAAATAGCATTCCATGTATCCTATCAGATCATGATGCTATGACCTTAGCAATTAACAGCAAAAATCAAACATATACCTGGAGATTGAACAATATCCTATAAAATGAAGAATGTATACAAGATATGAGAGTAGAACTCAAGAAATTCTTGGAACCAAATGAGAAAGAAGACACAACCTATTGAAACCTTTAGGATAGCATTAAAGCATTCATAAGAGGAAAGTTTATAGCATTGAGTGCCTACATTAAAAATGAGGAGAAATTGCGAATAAATAAGCTTATGCTCCACCTCAAATCCCTATAAAAGGAAAAACAATCTAATTGCAAAGCCAGACAAAAACAGGATATACTCAAGATCAGAGTTGAAATCTATGAAATTGAGAACAAAAAAAAATAAAAAGAATTGATGAAATAAAGAATTATTTATTTGAAAAAAATAAATGAAATTGACAGACCCCTAGCTAATCTCACTAAAAGGAAGGAATTGAAGCATATCAATATAATAACTAATGAAAAGAGAGCAATTACCACTGAGTCCATGAAAATCCAGCAAATTATAAGAACATATCTTGAAAAACTATATTCCTCTAAATTAGATAATATGGAAGACACAGACAAATTTCTAGACACATACAACAAGGCCAAATTGATGCATGATGATAATGAAATCCTAAGTAGCTTAAATAACAGGCTCTGAAATCCATACAGCAAATAAAAGCCTTCCAAAGAAGGAAAGCCCAGGACCAAATGAATTCCCCACTGAGGTTTACCACACCTATGCGGAAGAGCTAACTTCTCTTCTTATTAAGCTTTTTGAAGAAATTGAAAAGGAAGGAACTTTCCCAAATGCATTCTATGAGGCAAGCATAACTCTAATTGAAAAATCCTACAAAGATACATCAAAAAAAGAAAACTACAGAACAAAATCACTGATGAACATTGATACAAAATCTTTAACACAGTTCTAGCACACCGCATTCAAAAACACTTCAAGAAGATAATTTACCACTACCAAGTGGACTTCTTTCCAGGTACACAGGGCTGGTTCAACATATGCAAATAATAAATGTGATCCAACATTTAAACAGAATTAAGGAAAAAAACATATGATCATCTGAATTGATACAGAAAAGGCCTTCAATAAAATTCAGTACCCATTTATGGTCAATATTCTAGAGAACATTTAGATCAAAGAAAATTAACGATGTAAAGGCCATATATGACAAAACCTCAGCAAGTATAATTCTAAATGCAAAATAGCTGAAAGCATTTCCACTAAACTCTGGAACAAGTCAAGGCTACCTACTCGAACCACTTTTATTCAATATAGTTCTCAAGACCCAAGCTGGAGAAATCAGGCAAATGAAGGAAATCAAAGGGATAAGAATAGTAAGAGAGGACATCAAGCTATCCTTTTTTTTCTGATGACATGATCCTATATTTGGAAGACCCAAAAAAACTCTACCAGAAGACGGCTTGAGCTTATAGATTCATTTATCAAAGTGGCAGGCTACAAGATAAACACCCATAAATCAATACCTTTCCTATATGCCAAAAATAATAGGGCAGAAGAAATCAGGAGATCGATCCCATTCACAATGTGTTCAAAAAGAATAAAATACTTGGGGATTAATCTAATAAAGGAAGTAAAAAGTCTCTACAATGAAAATTATCAAACATTGAAGACAAAAATTGAAGAAGACCTGAGAAGATGGAAAGATGTTCATGCTCTTGGTTAGGCAGAATTAATATAACTAAATTGGACATTCTACCAAAAGTGCTATACAGATTCAATGTAATCCCCAACAAAATACTGATGTCATTCTTTACAAATATTGAAAAGGCAATTCTCAAAATCATTTAGAACAACAAGAAGACCAGAATAGCCAAAGCATTACTAAGCAAGAAGGATGAAACAAGTGGATTCACATTACAAGATCTAAAAGTATACTATAGAGTGGTAGTAACAGAAACAGCATGGTAATGGTATTAAATAGGAATAAGATCAATTGAATAGAATAGAAGACTAGGAGACAAACCCACTACTCCTTAAACATGTGATCTTTGACAAAGGGGATCAAAATATTATATGGAGGAATGACAGCCTATTCAACAAATGGTGCTCGACAAACTGGACAGGAATTTGCAGGAAGTTGAAATTAGAACCTTATCTCTCACCTTGTACAAAACTAAAATAAAAATGGATCAAGGTACCAGTAATTAAACCAGCTACCATACAATTTCTAGAGGAGAAATTAGAACCAACAATCTAGTATTTGGGAGTAGGCAAAGACTTTTTCAACAAGACTCCCAAAGTGAAAGAATTAAAGTAAAAAATCAATGAGTGGAATGCCATTAAACTAAAAAGCTTCTACTCAGCCAAGGAACTGGTCAAAATTGTCAAGAAACTACCTACAGAATGGGATATCATCATAGCCCGTGATATCTCTGACAGGGAACTAATATCCAAAATTTACAAAATTCTCAAAAAACTTCAAATCAAAGACACTAATAATCCAATCAATAAAGGGGCCAGAGAGTTAAGCAGAAACTTCTCAACAGAGGACATTGAGCAAGCCAATGAATACATGAGAAAGTGTTCTAAATCACTAGAAATCAGAGAAATGTTAAGATTTCACCTCACTTCAGTCAAGGTGGCAAAGATGAAAACTGTAAACAATAACAGATGCTGGAGGGTTTGTGGAGAGATGGGAACACCAGCAAACTATGGGGGGATTTCAGATGGTTACAGCCACTCTGGAAAGCAGTGTGGATACTCCTCAAAAAATTAGAGATGGATCCATCCTATGACCCAGTTTTTTCTCTTATGGATGTTCTCCCAGAGTAGTTAGAATCAGAACATTACAGCAACACAGCAAAATCAATGTTCATAGCAGCTCAATTTACAATAGGTAAATTATAGAATCAGTCCAGATGCTCTTCACTTGGTGAATGGATCCAAAAGTTGTGATATATGTATATGTATGTGCCTGTGTATCAGCTATTAGAAACACTGAAACACTGATATTGTGGCCTTTGAAGGTAAATGAACAACAATGGAAGAATTCATGCTCAGTAAAGTTAGCCAAACCCAGAGATTTAATGCTCAATTGTTTTTACTTATTTTTGGAGGCTGGAGGTAAACCCAGGCTTCAGTGAAAGGTAGTCAGACTCATGTATTGGACTCAGCAAGGGCATAGCAACACAAAATCTAGGAGAACCACAGACATGTAGTGGGGAAGGAGCGGGGAGATGCAGGGAGATGGGAGAGGGAAGAAAAATAGGGAGGGATCTAGGGAGACAATCAGCAATATAGCATACCTTTACCTCCCTGAAGAGTCAAATATTATTTAAACAATCATTTAATTCTGTAAAATTCACAATCCTATACATACATAATTATATATATATATATATGTGTGTGTGTGTGTGTATATATATATATATATATATATATATATATATATATATACAGTATATTTAGTATATTTGTTAGGGGCATAATATAGAAGAATCAAGAGCCTGGAGTGTGGGCAAAGTGAGGTAACTATAGTTTACAATCAAATTCATAGCATGTTACTTTACACAAATTTTTTTATTTTAAAACTACTCAACTCAATAAAAAATATTTATTGTATGTGTGGATGTATATGTGTATTGTCTCAGTATAAGTATATAAACACATGCATATACTCTAAAACATCTTTTGCTTTGGACATGAATACAATTAAATGAAACTTGCTATATTCAGTAGCTTCAAAATGTAATGATAAAATGTCCAAGATTAAAAAAAAACTTTAATCATGCTGAGTAACATCATTACGCTTTCTCCATGGAGGAATTCTGTTAGAGGAGAAGGTTTAATTATTCAGCTTTCAGTGGCTAATTGTAGGCTTCCAAATTTACTTCCCATAAGTCTTATATGGAAAATAACATGATCAGCATAGAGGAAACATTTGGGTTAGTTAGAATGCTTATACATCATACTGAAGTGCTCATTTCATTATGTTAGTTGATATGTTTATTCAATGCATGGTATGATGGGTTTTTTTAGTCCACATCATTTTGGATCTTGTCCCTAATCCAGTTCTGTTTTTTAATTACCACCACTAACAAGGTTAGAGATCTCAGAAATACACAGGTTTTAAGAAAAAAAATGGATAACAGGAGAGCCCAGTCTTTGTGATTTAAATATAACTTTGAATACTGACTTCTATTCATTAGAAATATCTCCAGGGAAGCTAAAACATCCACAGTGTATAATCACTTATCCAAACTCCAGCTAATAGCTCTCTTTCAGCCAAATATAGATTTTCTTACATTAGAAAGCAAGCGCATCTATTGATTCATTCAGACAATTGCTTTTTAAAATAATTGTGTTACCATTTATTGAGCATATATCACATGCCTAACATTTAACTGGACTTGAGGATAAATGGTGACTGAATAAGAGTATATCCCCACTCTATTAACATTTAATGTCTTTTAGAAAAAACAGTAAATAATTATACAGATACATGAGCTTCAATTGTGATGAGTGCCCTGAAGGATAAGCACAAACTGGTAGGAAAGAATACACTGAAGTGGGCAGCAAGACCTGTCTGGGAAAGTTAGTGGGACTGTCTTCCCTCTCACCAAAGTAATCTCAGGTCAGCAAAACTAAACAAATAGGATGGAGTGATAAATTGAATATAAAATAAGAACAAAATTATATATACATATACATACTTTGCCAAATTGCCTCTAAACTGGCATAATAGAATTGATGTACAATGAGTCAATTTTATAAATTTATTTTTGTCTTTTTACTGTGCTTCTCTAATTTGAAAACTGATAATGGTTTTAAGGAAGCAAAGGTAAAAAGCTAAAAATAAAAAGTTAATAAATTCATAATAAACACATGCATATTTTTATGCTTCTATATTTGAAATGTTATATGTGGAAAAGCACTTTTTAGAATTCCAAATTTGTCCAATAATACCTTGTAGGGTTTTATGGTTTTTAAAGCAATGACAGAAGTAAATAATTATTTCATGTTTTTTTCACATTACCATATTAAATACAAGACCAACATCAAAATTAATTTTTTCATTGTTGCTACTGAAGTAAAGATTATTTAAAACACAGGTTTAAAATAATATTCCATGCAGTATAGGAACAACTTTATGTTTTCTTCTCCACAAAAATAACAAAGAAAGGACATGAATTTGCTTTCATAAATAACTGGTGTCTAAACTTTAAGTCTTATGAATAGCAATGATTAAGATGAGGGAGTTTGATTTAGCAGAACCAGAGGCAAGACTTACAGAACTTGATTTGGGGAAGCAATTCTAATTTTAAAACATCTGAATGTGGACAGTGAGCTGCTCTCAAGACGTGTTCTCTTAAAACCTTTTATGTGATTCTGACAAAGCTAACAAAAAAAAGTGTTTTGGATTATCTTAATTGAAATGTCCCATCCAACTCTTACATTAAATGATTTTATAAACAATGGAAAGGAAAAATTGTTAGATTATATATGCATGCATGTGTGATACCAACCAGAAAAACTATTTCTGTTCTGTTTCTGATTTATGGAAAACATCTTAATAGTTCCTGTTAAGTCTGAAAGGAAAGGTTTCTTTATGAAAGTATGAAAGAAATTTGAACAAAAGAGAAATATTAAGAAGGAATGATGCATAAAACAACATGTTTATGAGAGTAACATGAGTGAGTAGTAGTAAGTTGATAATATTATATGAAACTTAAATAAGTCAATAGTGAAATGACTTTTAATATTTCATAAATATTAACAAACAAAACACAGTTTTTCCCTTGTTTACAGGTGAGGAAGCTGAGGCACAGAATGACGAAGTTACTTGTCAAAATTCAAAGAGCCAGTCAGAGAGGCAGTCAAGATGCCCAGGGTGTGGTTTCAACCACAAGCCATGCAGTCAACTGAAGGCCACACACACAGACCGTATTGCAATTTCAGAACACACTTTCTCTCCAAACACACATCAAATACATTTGAATGTTGAACACAGACTGAGACAAAAAGCAAGACTATTCAAAGAATATTCAAGAATACCAAGAATATTCAAAGCATTGAAATCACAGTTTATGTCCTCATGATAATGAAACTAAGTTAGAACATAATAAGAAAATGATGCCCATTTTTTAGGAAAATAAGAATTATATGTCAGAATTAATCATGTTAGAGATATAATCATAATGCAAATTAGATGAATATTTTCAACTAAAGAAAAATAATCTTAAATAGCTTTCATATTTTTAATATTGCTTTTATTGGTGCATTATAAGTATACAGAAGAGTGGGATTCATTATGCCATTTTTGCAAACAAACATAATTTGATCAACCTTAATTTTCATGTTTTATATAAACTTTATCATATGGAAATGTATATCTTAAAATAATGTGTAAGAAAAGAAGAATGCCTGCAATTTAATGATCTTAACATTCACCTCCAGAAGTTTAAAAAGAATTAAATATAAAGAAGAAGGAAATAAGGACAATTAAAGAAGTTAGTGAATAGAAAATAAATATATAGTGCAGAATCAATAAAGCCAAAATATGCTTCTTAAAAAGTAAAACAGAAAAATAAATTTCTTTTGGGATTTTTCAAGAAGGAATGTACATATATACCATTGCACAGGACAGTGACCATAGAGAACAATAATGTGCTATATACATTTCAAAAAGCTGGAAGAAAGCATGTTAAGTTTCCTGATAAAGAAATGATAAATGTTTTAGGGCACAGATGTGTTTAAACTAATTCCAGCATTGCAAAGTGTATGCATGTATTCAAACATTATACAGTGCCCTATTAGTATGTACCATTTTTATGTTATATATCAGTGAAAAAAAACTTAAATTTGCAAAACAATGTTATGAAATAAAAAGAGGGCACACTAAAGATTTTGAACATGTTATTATTACCATAAGTATGTTATAAACAACTTGATGATATTAATTTGAAAAATTAGAAGGTATTCTCAATTATTAGAAAAACACAAAACCAGATATAGAAGGATATTAAAGAAATAGTAAGTCCAATTCATCCTATATCTAAAGAAATCAAACATTGACTTAAAGGAGACTTTGTACAGAGGGACTCCAGACCCTTTGACTTTACAGTGAATACTAACTACCTCACACAAAATGAACCCAATATTGAAAATGCTATCAACTTCTTTATGAGGACTAGAAAATATTTTCTAACATATGACAAGAAGTGTCACAAATAAAAGTTGTAGAATGATTTTATTCATGATCTTGAATGCAAATATTTTAACACAATATTTGCAATGCAAACCTTATGAAATAAAAACATTATTTGTATTAGCAAAATTGCCTACCCTGTGAGAAAGGGAAGATCGTTTTAATATTCAAAAAAAATCAAAATATATTAACCATGTCAACTTCTTACAAGAGAAAAACATGATAATCTGAATATATACATATATGTATAAGAAGCATTTGCTAAAGTGCAACAGATACTATTGCTTTAATATATGCAAATTAGGAATTAATGGTACATTTTATTATAATACAGAAAATTTGTACATGAATATATCTAATGAAATTGGCAACATTTTCTTTTAAGATAGGGAGCAAGATAAGAATGATTATCATCATGTCTGTATTTTTTTTATTATTTTTCTGTCATTGATGCAAGAAAAAAATGTGAACCTTGTAAAAGAAAATATAAAACTTCGACTACATGTTTCTGTATGAAGAAAATTCAAGGTAATGGGGTTGAAGCAGTGCCTCAGCACTTGTGACGCATGCCTGGCATGGGCAAGCACATGGATTCAAACCCCAGCACCACGTATGCAACCATGTGTTGGAGCAATGAAGTTCAGATGAAAAACTAAATAAAATTATTCTCTCTTTCTGTCTCTCTCTCACTGTTCCTCTCTTTCTTAAAAAAGAAAACAGAAGATAAGAAAATTCAAGGTAACACAAATAAATTACTAAATTTGATATTAATAGTTCTAAAAATAACACATTTGCTGGATATTAGGTCATAATAAAAATCAGTGTTGTTTCTACATTCCAGTAACAAAAATATAGAAATTAAAAGACTTTAAAGTTGTATTTTATAGTTACATAGAAATTGTGCATCTAAAAATAAGAATACCAAAAATTAATCAAAATTCTAAAAAGAAGAAAATTGATCTTTTGACAAAAAATGAAAGAACATAAATTAATGGTGTTGTACAGTTTATTTATAGCTCAAAAACATCAGTACTATAAAGGTGTTAGTCTCATCTGAATTCTGAACAAGTTTGTTTTTCTTTTCTTGACTTTTTCAGTAGAACTTGGCATATTAATTATGAACTTTATATATAAATGATGTAGAATTTAAAATCTGAGACTGTCTTGTAAAACAATAAGTGGAATTCACCCTGTACTGCTTATCAGGATTTACAAGACTAGAGTAATTAAGTATGATTATGGATTCATGAATAGATAGTATAAAAATACCCACACATAAAATCATGCCTGATTTGAAGCAAATGGAGCACTTAATTGTTAAAGAAAGAATAAAACAAACCTCTTCCAAATTCATGTTTGGACATTTGGACATCCATTCAGAAAATAATTAATTTGCACCCTATGTCACACTACTCACTCAAACATTCCAAATACATCACAGGCCTATGTGTGAATCACAAGACATTAAATTGTGTGTGTGTGTGTGTGTGTGTGTGTGTGTGTGTGTATTGCTGGGATCAAACCTACAGCCTCACTCATGCTGGTAAGCACCATTGAACTTCATCCCTGTCCCAACAATAAAACTTTTAGAAAACAATGTAAGCAAATATCTTCAGGTAATCATCATAGAGAAAGATTAATAAAAAGGACACAAAGCACACTAGCAGTCAAGGGAAAACCTTATCAATTTGACCACATTAAAAATAAGAAATTATAAAAACAACATTGCTAGAGTGAGAAGGAAAACCACATATCAGGAGATATCTGCTACCCTGTAACTGAAAAAGTCTAATGTTCAAATATTATACACAATTACAATTTGATAAGAAAAATAAAAAGAAATTTCACCAATATCAACAGAAGAAGAGGGACTGTAAATGAACAGTCAGTTCCTACAAAGGGCTACTAAATAGCTCATAAACATGAAAAAATGTAACCACATGATCAGAAATAAGAAAAATGTACACTGAACATAAATAAAAGCAACTATTAAGCACCAAATGAAATTTTAAAAGACCCTCATATTTACCAGTGTCACGTGGTAAAGCTACAGAAACTCATATAAACTGATGGTGGGGCAATCTCTGTGGTAAACAGTTCAGCGTTCTTGCAGAAGTTGAACCTATGTGTATCCTAAGACCAAGCAATCCCTGTTCTAAGCATACTCAGCAGGACACTGAGAACTGTACATAGCAGTGCTCATATTGGAATTGTCCATCACAGAGATAACTTACATAATCATCAACAGTGAAATATGAAATTAATTTTTCCATAATACTACATAGAGTATGGGTGAATTTTAGTCCTTGGGTGAAAGACCCCACATACAAAATAATATATGCTGTATGATTTCACTTACAAACACTACAGCAAATAGGGAAAACTAAAATTTAAGGTGGAAACTCTTGCATTGAATGGATTTTAAATAAAAGCAAGAAAGTGATCACAACAAAGTCTAGATGGTGACTAAATCATTAGGGGGAAGGAAAGAGACATGAGATTGAGGGATATATGAGGAGCTGGTCTCTGGATTACTGGCAAAATTCAATTTCTTGACCTGGATAGTAAAACATAGATGTTCATTTTGCAATAATATATTTTGATGATCATTTGTATTTTTTGCATTTGGGGCACATAAGTTAAATTTCCCAATAATAAAGTATAATGTGTGCATACATGCACACACACCACACACACATATGTTTGAAAATATACCAGAAAAGCTAATTTTGTTGACATGTTTAAAATCATATAATAAAAGCAAAATGTGAATATTAAAATGAAGGATAGGTGAAGGAGGCAAAATTGTTAACAAATTCTAGAGGACCAAAGAAGAAAATATAAAGAAATATGAAGAGAAAAAAAGTTGTCTGAGTTATATAGATGCAAATAAACGCTGATATATATATATATATATATTATTTTTTTTGCAATGCTTATGAAGAGTAAATGCAGTGTAAGAGATAAGTTTCTTACTGCAGTGGAGGAATGTAGAAATCATCCTCTCTGTTTAAGATCAGTTCAAGTCTGTAAATTTGCAGATCCAAATTCTGAGCAGTCTGACTGTAAGATCCCTATAAGAGGATACTTTATGGGATTCCCTTAGAAGTCATTAACACTTTGGAAACATCCTAAAGAAAAGATTTTATCATTTACTTTGAGTTGTTCCATTTTTCCCCTACTTTATTATTTTCCAATTGCATAAATCTACATTTAATCCATATTTAGATTATGGATACTTTTGAGTGATTATGAATCCTACATATGAATATTATGTATATTCTTAACATACTGAATATGACATCATATTAATAAGGACTGACACGGGAATGAAACTCCAAATGCACGTCCATCCATCATACCTGTTGTATGAGTCTTGTTTGTGCCGTTCCATACAGTCTTCAGAGGGAGGTTCTGATTAGCATTTTGTTAAATTCATCACTATGATCTATTTATAAGACAGTATTTTAGATAATACAAAAAAATCCATTATTCAATGGACTATTGAAAGACCATTCTAACAGATCTAAACAAATTCATTGTGCAAATGCCTCTTCACTGTTTAAGTATTTAAATCCAATCTTAAACTTAGAATTGAGCCTGTCTATAAACCACCTGACACTTGAAGAACATATGAGTCAGTACAACTTTCCTTTTCTGAGTTGGTATGCATACAACAAAAAGTAGTGCACAAAATAACTATATCATCACCATGCAGGGTTACGTATCAGTCTCTATTTTATGGAGCACTAAACTACCCTTGCAAAAGATTTAGTGATTTGACCCTGACGTTATGGAAAGGACATGGCAAGTAAGGGATAAAAACTCATGTTATTTTGTCTCCAAAATCAGCTTTGGTTGTTCGTTTAAACAAAGACATCTATTTCAGCCGTTGGGGAGGTTCAATTGTATGTTTTCACACTGAGTTTCACAAGTAGTCATAAACATACATTATCTATGCAGATATACAGTCACACATTTTAGCACATAAGTACATAAATGTACTTTTCTGTAAAATAGAAATTCAGCCTGTTTTAAAATACAAAGTAGTTCATTAATTCATAGTTTTCTCATCCAGATGCAACTTTTTAAAGCAGTAATTATTAGACTTGCATGTCACAGAGGATTAAAGCTATGAAATCACAGAGGCATTTTATGCTGATTATAGTTATTAAACAAATATTTACTTGGTAAATGTTCTCCACTATTGAAATATTGCATAATCACATTTAAGCTATACTGTGTAGGATGTCATTCTTTGGGGATTCAGTGTCACTCTGCAGGACCCTGTTTGTAGAATGAAACTTTGCTAATTTCTGTTTCACTAAATACTTCTAACCCTATAATTCTGTGTTCGATAAATGTTAGTTTTATTCTTCTTTGCTTCCATTATTTAAATAACCATTTTTGAAAGTTTTCTCGACATGTGGATTTCCAAGAATAATCATATATTTCCAGCATAGTGTGCCTGAGAACATGCTGTAGCTAAAGGAATCTGTGAGTAATTTCTTTTTTCGGCCAGATGATAGCAATTGCTCATATTGCCCTTCAATGGCTAACATGGGGGCCATTTGCATTATAGGAGAATGACACTGGGTATAATTTTTAAGACTGTACTTTGTATTCTTGAATATCATGTTTCTTTCTTTTGTTCTTATTCCTAAAATTCCATAACTGTCTATAGCATTTAACTCTAGTCCCTGACCCAAAGCTGTTTTCTAGATAGACATCTTCCCAGGGAAGAACAAAGGCTTTCCTTGATCTTGTTATTATGAGGCATTATCTGATAATGTAAAATGGAGGAGGGGCAAGTAGAGTCAAAGATATAAGAAGGGAAAGACCAACCTTCAAGACAATGATAATTTGATTACTTAATATTTCTATACATATTTCATTAGAATTTCTTAATTAAACCTCTACCACCACTTCTCAACATTTAATGACATTATCACTTAGAGGGGCAAAGAACTACACAGTGGAAATTTTTACCTAACCTGGGAGTACAAAAATGTCTTCTGGAGTTTTCATTTTGATTTAAGAGGTCTATGTTTAGAAATCTGGCTGTGGGATGACTTTGCAAAACAGCTCTCAGAAAAACACATAGTCAGGGCTTAGGCACTGACTCTTATCTAGGGCAAGCACTTAAGGTGGTGGTGGTTGTTTTATTTAATTTGTTTTTTTTCCCTCCTTAATTAAAATTCATTCTCAGGTAAAAGTACCCTTTAGTCTCTATTCTAAAATGTAGTTATGATTTGAAGGTAGAAGAAATTTTCAGAAAGGAGGCTGAAGACGATGCTCATTACCATCCACAATTCTTGGATGTAGTAGAAAGATTTGGGTAGACCATGAGGATGTATAGATCAGAGCAGCATAAATGTATGCTAGGGTATTTCCCAGTGCCTAGGTTAAGTGAGCATGATGACACTTGTCCTAATAGTTTCTAAGAGGAGAATGGCTCCTTTATCTATTAAGACTAACATCAATAAGACAGCTTCCCTCACACAGTGTGGCTGACAAGACCTGATACTTTCAAAAAGAAGTAGCCTGTGATACTCAACAAATGAACTGGTATTGACAGATAAAGTTTTGTAGAACAATGTTAGCAAAGTTATGAGGTATAAAGAAACCTGGAAATATCCAGAGACTTTAAGTAACTATGTAAGACTGAAGTGAATCTCATAGAGAAGATTCTTCAGATAGAGTGAGCAAGAGATAGTCACAAGTGACAGAACCATGAAAAGCCTTGTTGATCATATCAAGGTAACTTATTTTTTGGAGGAGTGGTCTAAAGACCACCTATACCTAAGGCACATTGAATTATTGTTAAACTTGTAAGTTTTCAAATCCTTCTCAAGTCCTAATAAGAATTACTGAATATAGGTCCCAAAAATGATGCCCTTAAGAAGGAGGTAGAGGGTTAATATTAAGATCACGTGAAAATGCTGTTTAGCTACTTAATTTTGTGGGCAGAAGAGAAGCAACAAAAAGTGTTGAGGATCACAGTATCATTATCTTCATCATTATCACCACTACCACCCTTAGTGTTCTAAATAGACAAGTCTTCAGTGAATAAAATATCATACATTAAAGGTATTTCATAAATTTCATGCTAAAATAAAATTGAGGTCTGAGTATTTCACTTTTATGAGGTCATGCATTTACCAACTATTTTGAAGAATTCACATATCCTAAGTATGTCAAATATAAATTTATTAATAGTAGCTGACTTGGGAGTAAATATTATGAATTAATGCTTTTCTTTCATTATATTCAATATTTTTCAGTTTTGTTACATAATTTTATTATTAAAATAATAGGAATAAGTAATTTATGTACAGTAAAAGTTAAAGAAGAGGCAAAATTTTATCAGACTAATGAAAACAAACATACTGAAACAGTAATATTCAAATCAGAGTCAAGTTTTAGAGATGAAAAATTATTAAATTAGGAAGGGAAGTCATTTCACGAAGATAAAAGTAAATCTTAAACTTTTATGGGTCATCAAACTGCATTGTGTTAAAAATAGGAAAGTTATAGATATGTATTTATTTTAGGTAACCTTAATATAAGTCTGTTTCCAGATTATACAAATAAGAAATTTAAGGAAGACAAAATTTAAAGAAATTAAATAAAAATATTGTATTCCATAGAAACTACCCATTTCCCTGGGCTACAAAGATTTGAAATTTATTTGCTAATTCTAGCATTTAGGTTCTTGGTAGGAAACAAATTGCATGCAAAAAGTGACTATCTGGAATGGCCATAATACCTAAAGTACTCTACAGATTCATTGAAAAATATGAAAGATATTCTTCACAGAACTAAAAGAAAAAAATTCTAATATTTATATGAAAGAAGACCCAAAATAATTAAATAAATTTTGAACAAAAAAGCAATGTTGTAAACATTACAGTACCCAATTTCAAATTATATTACTGAGCTATAGTAATAAAAACAGTCTGGTAATTGTACAAAAACAGACATAAAGACCAATGGAACAAAATAGAAGACAATAGACAAATCCACATGGAATGCATCATCTGATCCTTCATAAAGTCACCAAAAAGCATACGTTGGAGAAAAGACAATCTTTTAAACAAAAGTTACTAGAGAAACTGGATATCCATGAGTAGAAAAATGAAACTTGATCCCTATCTCTCACCCTACACAAAAGTCAAATCAAACTGGATCAGAGACTTAGGAAATAAACCAGAAACTTTGCCACTGCTAGAAGAAAATGTAAGTTCAACACTCCGACATATAGGTATAGGTAATGACTTCTGTAACAGGACTCCTAAAGTTCAGGAAATAGAATCCAGAATTAATATATACAATGGCATCAAATAAAAATCTTCTGCACATCAGAAGAAACAAGAGCATAGAGCCTAGAAAATGGGAGAAAAGCTTTGCCAATTTCTCTTCTGACCAAGGATTAATATCCAGAATATACAAAGAACTCAAAAATCCCTTGACACTAAAAACCAAATATCCAAATCAATAAATAAGCAAATGAATTAAACAGACATTTCTCAAAAGAAGACATAAAAGTGCCCAACAAATACATGAGAAAATGTTCAACATCCTAAGCCATCAGGGATATGCAAATCAAAACTATACTGAGTTATAATGGAAATTATCAAGAATACAAAAAACAATAAATTCTGGCAAGAATGAGGAGAAAAGAAATAGTTACATTGTTGGTGGGACTGTAAATCAATGCAACCAATATGGAAATCATTATGGAGGTTCCTCAAAAGATTAGGAATGGAGCCACCACATGATCCAGCTGTAATAGTACTTAGTATTTATCCAAAGGAATTGAAGTCAACATATCATAGCCCTGCATGCATACCCATGTTTACAGCAGCACAATTTACAATAGCCAAGTTATGGAACCAGCCTATGTATCCATCAACAGATGAATATATAAAGAAAATATGGTATACATACACAATACAAAGTGGAGTGTTAATCATAAAGAACAAATTTATGTCATTTGCAGGAAAAAATGGATAGAACTGGAAAGCATCATCTAAAGTAAGATAAAATGGTCTCAGAAACTCAAAGGGTCATATGTTTTCTCTCATATATGGAAGCAAGAGAGGAAACCTGGGGGAATAACTTATAAAATTGTTAGGGATACCAACCAAGAGGAAGGAACTCAGGAAAGGGAGAAAAGGAGAGAAATGGGAGGTACTGAGGAATAAATGGACCAAATTATGCTATGGGCAGTTACAAATATATCACTATGAATCCCACTATTATGCACAATTACAATACACCATAAACTTTTACAAATCCTATTTTGAAATGAGTTTTTAAAAAGAGATCATTCACTAAGAAGTTGGCTACTAGAGAGATACCATTAGGAACTGCACAACATTCAGGATCTAGTCCTGGGTCCCTGAAAAAGTGAGAGACATGAGTCTGCAAACTGTGAGAAAACGGCCAGAGGAAGTTGCAGCCTTCAGAAATGGGAGGGAACAGAAGGAATCAATACTCAGTCATTCTCTCTTCCTTCTCTCTGATTTCCTGAGCAGCTCACTCCCTATTCCTGGACAGCTAAAATAATCAGAGTGTATGGAAGTCAGTCTCCTGGGCCACATGCAAGGGGAGGAAGTGTGGAGGTTTGATCTGTCAGGTCAAACAGAAGACTTCCCGGACTATCACAACAAAAATACAATGGGAAAACAAAATTCAGAAACTTTATTCTCTAATCACAATTATTTCAATTTTTTCCTACAATTCGGCCAGAAATACTGAAGATTGGAATAAAATCATTGTCATTTTCATACCAGAACCATAAGGTAAGGAAAGGAACCTATTGATCTGGGTATAGTGACTGTATAAAAACTGAATACAGCCTGGTGAAGTAGCATAATCCCAAGATCCTGGGGAGGCTGTGGTGTTAAAATTGCAAGTTCAGGGCCAGCCTCAATAACTTAGTGAGTCTCTGTCTCAAAACACAAAAATAGTAGGTTACATGGCTTGCTGGTAAAGCTCCCCAACAGTTCAATTCCCAGTACCTCACACATAAAAACAAATGAATTCATATACAATATTAAAGACCATGTCTTGACTGACCCCTCCATCCTCAACTACAAGGTCATAAATGGAAAGATGAAGAATAAAGTCATCATGCAATCTCATGACCAGTTTTCAGGCTATTTTTAGACTTTTCCCCATTTCAGTCTATAGATATGAGACCTGATAAATTTCTCTATTCCAAAGCTTTGCAAGCTATGGGTTATGGGCTAATTCCAGTCTATCACTTTTTTTTCCCTAAGAGGGGAAATCAATTTTATTTATTTATTTTTCATATGGTCATTGTTTCTCTAATGCCTACTTGTATATTTGATATTCAGGTTCAAACCCTAGTCCACACACATAACAGGCAAGCTCTCCAATTGCTCGGCCAGCCGCTGCTCCAGCCCTACCAATTGTTTTTATAACAACAACAAAGTTTTATTGGCAAACAGGCTGTCTTGTTCATTTACACATTGTCAATGGCTTCTTTCACACAATAGAACTGCTAAGTAGTTGTAATAGGGACCATATGAGTGACAAAATTGAAAATATTCATCACCTGGCCATTTCAGAATAAAGGTGTCGATTGCTCTGCTCTCTCCATATTTCTTACCTCTGCTATAGGGGAATATTTTCTATTGATGTAATTACTTCTAAATCTTGCTGTTAAAAAGTGGGGTTGGGTGGGATAAGGGACGGTAATTGGGGGGGCACTCCTGGGGGTAATTGCAATATCCAGAATATATACACATTTTATATTATTTTGTTAAAATCTTGTAAGGTTGTTCAAAATTAAAAAAAAATGTGGGGTTGAATATTTCTTCAGTTCAATTCTTTCATCTTGGTTAGTTAATACTTAAATGTATTCAAACAGTATTTGGTTAACTAGTCTGGGATAAACACTACTTTGCCTTTTATCATAGTATTTATAAAAATTTAAAGATTATCCATTATTTATGAAAAGTTTTAACTTTGTTTTCTTATACCATAAACATGAAATAACCATGAATTTAATTACAAAATAATCAAAGATAAAATTGTGTTTCCTAAACACAGCTTTGTGGTTTAATACTTCCCCAAATGTCTTTGGATAAATCTTACCTTATTCTATCTCAAAACTATAACAGTTTTGAAGGAGACAGGACAAATAGTTTCAACCCCCTTTCCAGATGAGGACCTGGGTGATGGAAGGCTCCTGGACGTCAGAAAATAGTCCTAAGCGGGCACTGGAGTGAGTCTAACTGCACCAGAGGAGCCTCCTCAAGCCTGAGGAATAGGCAAATGGACCACACTAAAAAAGTAGGGATGGAAGCAGGGCAAACAAAAAGATTGGATAGAAGAGTAATTAGGAGGTCAGACACCTAATTCCACAGTAGAGAGTCCCTCCTGTTCTTGTCTCATTTTCTCCAGTGAAGGCAACAAAGTCTAGACTGGGACACTGGCATAGCAGGGGATGACAGTCCAGCATACAAGTGAACAGTGGCCTTGGTGAGCCTCGCTGAAGCTCACCAAGCGCTGACACATCTGGCACGATTTCTGCACACAGCTTCTAGAATTTTTCTATTTATGACTTTGAGATAATTAATTGAAAGATTATTTTCTGGCAAATCTGACCAACTCATGAAAGTTTTGAACATATTTTGGTGGGCAGGGGAATGTAGCTCAGTGGAGGAGCACTTGTCTATTATCTTGTCTATTATGTGTGAGGTTGTGATTTCCACCCCCAGCACACACACAAAAAAATCAATAAAATAAAACTTGTAAAGATGTGTTGAGTCTAAAGCAATCTGTCTTAAACTAAGTTTCATAGAAATAAGCACCAAAGCTCTAAGACTTCCATAGTACACAAAGCATTAAAACCATTAACCTATCTTCTGTGTGTTTAGAATGACATTAGCTACGTGCATTCCTTTCTTAAAAAGCTAGAAAATAGTCAAATAACACTTTGTAGCACATTTTTCTTTTCCAGAACCTATTGAGAAAGAACAGACCCACTGTGAAGTCTGCAAAACCTACTCACAGATAGAAAATCTCAATCTTCTTTGTGTTCCTTTTCTTACATATGAAAAATATCTGAGAAAATCATCTCAAATTAGAAATAGAGGCCAAAACAAAAAGCAAAATTATTCAGAAAAACAGATTCTGCAAGATTTCTGTATGAAGAAGGTACTTTGATAACTAGGTATTACATAAAAAAGAATTTTGAAAATCATAACTATGTTAGCTGAAATGAGGAAACTAATAACATTGATTGGAAGAAAAATTTAGGACAATATACTCAAAAGCATATTAAGAGTAGAAAATTTAATAAATACAGTGAAAATTTTTCATAAAAGTTCAGTTCAGGAGTTTCAATATGGGAGTCAGAGTTCTAGAGAGACAATATTGGGAGAGGAAATCATCAAAGAACGTTTCTAGGCATAGGATCATGAACTTTTTCTTTTGAAATGACCCATTATATATTTGAAACAATGGAAAAAAATGAATTCAACTACAGGTAAATTCTAATAAAATTTTAAAATTTAGAGGTAATAAGAGAAAAAATGTAGTAAGTACTATTATAAAGTTTAATGATACAGAAAGTAAACCACAGGGCTTGAAAACAAAGCAAAGTGGCAGGATACAAGATCAACACGCATAAATCAATAGCTTTCCTATACACTAATCATAATAGGATGGAAGAAGAAGTCAGGAAATCAGTCCCTTTCAAAATAGCTTCGAAAAAAATAAAATACTTGGGAATTAACCTTACAAGGGAAATCAAAGATCTCTTCAACAAAAACTATCGGTCATTGAAGAATGAAATCCAAGATGACCTAAGAAAATGGAAAGATGTCATCCCATGCTCTTGGTTAGGAAGAATTAATATAATCAAAATGGCCATTCTACCGAAAACTTTATATAGATTTAATGCTATCCCTATAAAGATACCTATGTCATTCTTTACAGACATAGAAAAAGCAATTCTCAAATTCATTTGAAACAATAAGGAACCTAGAATTGCCAAAACATTATTAAGCAAGAAAGACGAAACAGGCGGTTTTGTCATACCAGATCTAAAACTATACTGTAGAGCCGTAGTAACAAAGACAGTGTGGTACTGGTATCAAGATAGGAAAGAAGACCAATGGAATAGAATAGAAGACCCTGAAACAAACCCTCAAATCTTTAAACATCTGATTTTTGACAAAGTGGGACAAAATATTACATGGAGGGGAGACAGCCCCTTCAACAAATGGTGCTGGACATACTGGACAGCCACTTGCAGAAAGTTGAAATTAAACCCATATCTTTCACCTTGCATGAGAATCAAATCAAAATGGATCAAGGAGCTAGGAATTAAACCAGGTACCTTGCAACTGATGGAAGACAAATTAGGTCCAACACTTCAGCATTTGGGAATAGGCAAAGACTTTCTCAA